>JAWPHD010005379.1:0-164869 GCA_037043455.1 Cyrtodaria siliqua | reverse complement strand
GTCCTCAGGGTCAATATCAACAGCTATCGATAACACTGTCCTAAGGGGCCATATCAACAGCTATTGATAACACTGTCCTAAGGGGCCATATCAACAGCTAGCGATAACACTGTCCTAAGGGGCTATATCAACAGCTATCGATAACACTGTCCTCAGCGTCAATATTAACAGCTATCGATAACACTCTCCTCAGGGGCCATATCAACAGCTATCGATAACACTGTCCTAAGGGGCCATATCAACAGCTATCGATAACACTGTCCTCAGGGGCCATATCAACAGCTATCGATAACACTGTCCTCAGGGGCCATATCAACAGCTATCGATAACACTGTCGTCAGGGTCAATATCAACAGCTATCGATAACACTGTCCTAAGGGGCAATATCAACAGCTATCGATATCACTGTCCTAAGGGGCAATATCAACAGCTATCGATAACACTGTCCTCAGGGGCAATATCAACAGCTATCAATAACACTGTCCTCAGGGGCAATATCAACAGCTATCGATAACACTGTCCTAAGGGGCAATATCAACAGCTATCGATAACAATGTCCTAAGGGGCAATATCAACAGCTATCGATATCACTGTCCTAAGGGTCAATATCAACAGCTATCGATAACACTGTCCTCAGGGGCAATATCAACAGCTATCGATAACACTGTCGTCAGGGTCAATATCAATAGCTATCGATAATACTGTCCTCAGGGGCCATATCAACAGCTAGCGATAACACTGTCTTAAGGGGCTATATCAACAGCTATCGATAACACTGTCCAAAGGGGCCATATCAACAGCTATCGATAACACTGTCCTCAGGGGCCATATCAACAGCTATCGATAACACTGTCCTTAGGGGCCATATCAACAGCTATCGATAGCACTGTCCTCAGGGGCCATATCAACAGCTATCGATAACACTGTCGTAAGGGTCAATATCAACAGCTATCGATAACACTGTCCTAAGGGGCAATATCAACAGCTATCGATATCACTGTCCTAAGGGGCAATATCAACAGCTATCGATAACACTGTCCTCAGGGGCAATATCAACAGCTGTCGATAACACTGTCGTCAGGGTCAATATCAATAGCTATCGATAATACTGTCCTCAGGGGCCATATCAACAGCCATCGATAACACTGTCCTAAGGGGAAATATCAACAGCTATCGATAACACTGTCCTCAGGGGCTATATCAACAGCTATCGATAACACTGTTCTCAGGGGCCATATCAACAGCTATCGATAACACTCTCCTCAGGGTCAATATCAACAGCTATCGATAACACTGTTCTAAGGGGCTATATCAACAGCTATCGATAACACTGTCCTCAGCGTCAATATCAACAGCTATCGATAACACTGTCCTCAGGGGCCATATCAACAGCTATCGATAACACTGTCCTCAGGGGCCATATCAACAGCTATCGATAACACTGTCCTCAGGGGCCATATCAACAGCTATCGATAACACTGTCCTCAGGGGCCATATCAACAGCTATCGATAACACTGTCGTCAGGGTCAATATCAACAGCTATCGATAACACTGTCCTAAGGGGCAATATCAACAGCTATCGATATCACTGTCCTAAGGGGCAATATCAACAGCTATCGATAACAATGTTCTCAGGGGCAATATCAACAGCTATCGATAACACTGTCCTCAGGGGCAATATCAACAGCTATCGATAACACTGTCCTAAGGGGCAATATCTACAGCTATCGATATCACTGTCCTAAGGGGCAATATCAACAGCTATCGATAACACTGTCCTCAGGGTCAATATCAACAGCTATCGATAACACTGTCCTAAGGGGCCATATCAACAGCTATTGATAACACTGTCCTAAGAGGCCATATCAACAGCTATCGATAACACTATCCTCAGGGGCTATATCAACAGCTATCGATAACACTGTCCATAAGGGTCATATCAACAGCTATCGATAACACTGTCCTCAGGGGCAATATCAACAGCTATCGATAACACTGTCCTAAGGGGCAATATCAACAGCTATCGATATCACTGTCCTAAGGGGCAATATCAACAGCTATCGATAACACTGTCCTCAGGGGCAATATCAACAGCTATCGATAACACTGTCGTCAGGGTCAATATCAATAGCTATCGATAATACTGTCCTCAGGGGCCATATCAACAGCCATCGATAACACTGTCCTAAGGGGAAATATCAACAGCTATCGATAACACTGTCCTCAGGGGCTATATCAACAGCTATCGATAACACTGTTCTCAGGGGCCATATCAACAGCTATCGATAACACTCTCCTCAGGGTCAATATCAACAGCTATCGATAACACTGTTCTCAGGGGCAATATCAACAGCTATCGATAACACTGTCCTCAGGGGCTATTTCAACAGCTATCGATAACACTGTCCTGAGGGGCCGTATCAACAGCTATCGATAACACTATCCTCAGGGGCTATATCAACAGCTATCGATAACACTGTCCATAAGGGTCATATCAACAGCTATCGATAACACTGTCCTCAGGGGCAATATCAACAGCTATCGATAACACTGTCCTAAGGGGCCATATCAACAGCTATCGATAACACTGTCCTCAGGGGCTATATCAACAGCTATCGATAACACTGTCCTCAGGGGCCATATCAACAGCTATCGATAACACTGTCCTCAGGGTCAATATCAACAGCTATCGATAACACTGTCCTCAGGGGCCATATCAACAGCTATTGATAACACTGTCCTAAGGGGCAATATCAACAGCTAGCGATAACACTGTCCTAAGGGGCTATATCAACAGCTATCGATAACACTGTCCTCAGGGTCAAAATCAACAGCTATCGATAACACTGTCCTCAGGGGCCATATCAACAGCTATCGATAACACTGTCCTCAGGGGCCATATCAACAGCTATCGATAACACTGTCTTCAGGGGCCATATCAACAGCTATCGATAACACTGTCGTCAGGGTCAATATCAACAGCTATCGATAACACTGTCCTAAGGGGCAATATTAACATCTATCGATATCACTGTCCTAAGGGGTAATATCAACAGGTATCGATAACACTGTCCTCAGGGGCAATATCAACAGCTATCGATAACACTGTCCTCAGGGGCAATATCAACAGCTATCGATAACACTGTCCTAAGGGGCAATATCAACAGCTATCGATAACACTGTCCTAAGGGGCAATATCAACAGCTATCGATATCACTGTCCTAAGGGGCAATATCAACAGCTATCGATAACACTGTCCTCAGGGGCAATATCAACAGCTATCGATAACACTGTCGTCAGGGTCAATATCAATAGCTATCGATAATACTGTCCTCAGGGGCCATATCAACAGCCATCGATAACACTGTCCTAAGGGGCCATATCAACAGCTATCGATAACACTGTCCTAAGGGGCCATATCAACAGCTAGCGATAACACTGTCCTAAGGGGCTATATCAACAGCTATCGATAACACTGGCCTCAGGGGCCATATCAACAGCTATCGATAACACTGTCCTCAGGGGCCATATCAACAGCTATCGATAACACTGTCCTTAGGCGCCATATCAACAGCTATCGATAGCACTGTCCTCAGGGGCCATATCAACAGCTATCGATAACACTGTCGTAAGGGTCAATATAAACAGCTATCGATAACACTGTCCTAAGGGGCAATATCAACAGCTATCGATATCACTGTCCTAAGGGGCAATATCAACAGCTATCGATAACACTGTCCTCAGGGGCAATATCAACAGCTATCGATAACACTGTCGTCAGGGTCAATATCAATAGCTATCGATAATACTGACCTCAGGGGCCATATCAACAGCCATCGATAACACTGTCCTAAGGGGAAATATCAACAGCTATCGATAACACTGTCCTCAGGGGCTATATCAACAGCTATCGATAACACTGTTCTCAGGGGCCATATCAACAGCTATCGATAACACTCTCCTCAGGGTCAATATCAACAGCTATCGATAACACTGTCCTCAGGGGCAATATCAACAGCTATCGATAACACTGTCCTCAGGGGCTATTTCAACAGCTATCGATAACACTGTCCTGAGGGGCCATATCAACAGCTATCGATAACACTATCCTCAGGGGCTATATCAACAGCTATCGATAACACTGTCCTTAAGGGTCATATCAACAGCTATCGATAACACTGTCCTCAGGGGCAATATCAACAGCTATCGATAACACTGTCCTCAGGGGCCATATCAACAGCTATCGATAACACTGTCCTCAGGGTCAATATCAACAGCTATCGATAACACTGTCCTAAGGGGCCATATCAACAGCTATTGATAACACTGTCCTAAGGGGCCATATCAACAGCTAGCGATAACACTGTCCTAAGGGGCTATATCAACAGCTATCGATAACACTGTCCTCAGGGTCAATATCAACAGCTATCGATAACACTGTCCTCAGGGGCCATATTAACAGCTATCGATAACACTGTCCTCAGGGGCAATATCAACAGCTATCGATAACACTGTCCGCAGGGGCCATATCAACAGCTATCGATAACACTGTCTTCAGGGGCCATATCAACAGCTATCGATAACACTGTCGTCAGGGTCAATATCAACAGCTATCGATAACACTGTCCTAAGGGGCAATATCAACAGCTATCGATATCACTGTCCTAAGGGGCAATATCAACAGCTATCGATAACACTGTCCTCAGGGGCAATATCAACAGCTATCGATAACACTGTCCTCAGGGGCAATATCAACAGCTATCGATAACACTGTCCTAAGGGGCAATATCAACAGCCATCGATAACACTGTCCTAAGGGGCAATATCAACAGCTATCAATAACACTGTCCTAAGGGGCAATATCAACAGCTATCGATAAAACTGTCCTCAGGGGCCATATCAACAGCCATCGATAACACTGTCCTAAGGGGAAATATCAACAGCTATCGATAACACTGTCCTCAGGGGCCATATCAACAGCTATTGATAACACTGTCCTCAGGGTCAATATCAACAGCTATCGATAACACTGTCATCAGGTGCAATATCAACAGCTATCGATAACACTGTCCTAAGGGGCAATATCAACAGCTATCGATAACACTGTCCTCAGGGGCTATATCAACAGCTATCGATAACACTGTCCTCAGGGGCGATATCAACAGCTATCGAGAACACTGTCCTCAGGGTCAATATCAACAGCTATCGATAACACTGTCCTCAGGGGCTATATCAACAGCTATCGATAACACTTTCCTCGGGGTCAATATCAACAGCTATCGATACCACTGTCCTCAGGGGCTATATCAACAGCTATCGATAACACTGTCCTCAGGGGCAATATCAACAGCTATCGATAACACTGTCCTCATGGGCTATATTAACAGCTATCGAAATCACTGTCCTAAGGGGCCATATCAACAGCTATGATTATTACTGTCCTCAAGATCAACAGCCTGCGTTAGTATGGTCCTCAGTTGCAATATCAACAGCAACCGTTAGTACTGTCCTGAAGTGCAATACCAACAACTAACGTAAGTACTGTCCTCAGTGGCAATATCAACAGTTAGCGTTAGTACTGTCCTAATGTGCATTATCAACAGCCTGCGTTAGTATGGTGCTCAGTGTCAATATCAACAGCCAGCGTTAATAATGTCCTCAGGGGCACTATCAAACGCTAGCGTTCGAACTATCCTTAGGAGCAGTGTCAACAGCTAGTCAGTAACATGCACAGGTATCAACAGCTAGCATATGTACTGTCCATATCGAAAAAAACAGCTAGTTTTTTTAACATCCACATGTGCACTATCATCAGCCTTTGTTTTAACCACCATAGAGATACTATCAACAGCCAGCGTTAGGCAACATCAATGGGTAACATTAGTACTGTCCTCACATCCAGCGTTAGTACTGCCGTCATTGGCAATATCAACAGCCAGCGTTAATACTCGCCCCAGGGGCAATATCAGTACAGTGAGCGTTAGTAGTGTCCTAAGGGGAATATAGACATCTAGCGTTAGTATTTGCCTCATTGACAATATCAACAGCCAGAGTAAGTACTGTCCTCATGGACACTATTAACAGCCAGCGTTATTAATGTCCTCAGGGGAAGTATAAACAGCCAGCGTTAGTATTGTTCTTAGGGGCAATATCAACAGCCACCGTTAGTACTGTCCTAAGGGGCAACATCAATATCCAGTGTGAGTAATGTCCACAGGGTCAAAATCAACAGCTATCGTTAGTACTGTTCTCAGGGGCAATATCAACAGCTGACGTTAGTACTGTCCAAAGGGGCAACATCAACAGCCAGCGTTAGTACTGTCCTTAATGGGCAATATCAACAGCCAGCGTAAGTAATGTCCTCAGGGACAATATCAACAGCCCGCGTTAGTATTGTCCTCAGTGTCAAAATCAATAGCCAGAGTTAGTAATGTGCTCATGAGCAATATCAACAGGTAGCGTTAAGACTGTCATAATGGGCTATATCCACAGATAGCGTTAGTACTGTCCCCAGGGTCAATATCAACAGCTAGCGTTAATTTTGTCCTCATGGAAAATATCAACAGCTAGCTTTAACACTGTCCTCATTGGCAATATCAATAGCCACTTATATTACTGCCCTAAAGGGAAATATCAACAGGTAGCGTTTATACTGTCTTCTTGGCCAATTTCAGCATATAGCGTTAGTACCGCTTTCCAGAGGCAATATCAACTGCTACCGTAAGTACCGTCCTCAGAGGCAATATCTAAAACGAATACAGTCAGTACTACTAAACTCTACGAAAATATCACCTACTGGCTTCCATGGCTTTTGTACTTTCCTCAAGGACAATTTCAAGAATAAGCGTCACTAAAGTCTTGAAGGACAAAATAAATTGCTTAGGTCACTTCCTTGAAAGACCAAAGGGACAATATAGTCATATCCTTAAACGGTTTCTCACCATTGTGTATGCATACTTGTCTTTTCGTTTACCCTACCTGTTTGCAAGCAATGTTTTTTCCCCATGTGAGTTCGTTTCCGAGGAAGGCTTTGCTGGCATGTTGTCACTGATTAACACAGAAAATTACATCAAAATGTGTAACGAGCATACTTATATAGGGTGTGGCCCTTCCTGTACATAGGCCTGGTCAGCGGCTTAACATCCCCTTCGAAGGATGGCAGTTTCACAGTACATGTACCTTGCCCGAATAGTGAACGGTCATTCATCAAAAGCGGCTGTCATGATAATCAGAAATGAATGTGTGTAGTTTAAAAAAAGAACAGTGGCTAGCACCTCTCCCCATAACCTGAGACGGGTTGACAGAGTATATTCCCCGCACCTCGTCTTGTTTCGTACTTGGAAACTCAACCTACTCACATATCTGACGTTTGCCTGTTAATGTTGTCGATTTGTGTTAGCTGTGTTCGGGTTTAAGTTTCAAAACACAGAATACGTGTCAGCGCGAGATATGTCGAAATGTAAAAATTCCAGAGATATTCACCTGAAAAACATTAACTAGTCGTACGAAAATGTCTAGATCGAGGAGGTATTCTTCTCGTTGGTGAGTTTTATGCATGTACGCTTGGTTGTTAACGTTTAATCTATTGCTGTATGGCGGGTGTTTATGCATGCATTGCTTGATCTCTTCATGAACCTGTCTTGATATGGTCGACCCTGATACCTACTTATTCTAAAAGGGCATCACAGTAACTCTGTTGTACGTATGCACCATAAGAGCTACTATTCTCGCTGCTAGAATATACCAAAAGTATTAATCATGTCACATTGTACTAAGACATCATGTTCTTGCATATAAAGCTACTGGTACTTTATAATGACAGAAAAAATGTGTGGTATTTAAACTAAAGGATGTTTTTATTTTTAGAAATGGTCTGCTTCAATGTAATAAGGCTCTTTTAAATCGTGTGTCAGTACAGTCCTCATCGAAACAATAAACGTATACAGTCAATACTAATCTTTGTGAAAATATCACCTGCCAGCTTCTCTGGGTTCAGTACTGTCCTCAAGGACAATATCAATACAGATAGCGCCAGTACAGTTCTGAGGGACATAATAAACTGATTAGGTGAATTGATTGATACGCGAAAGGGACGATATATTCATAAACTCTGATATGGTACCTTAAACGGTTTCTCACCAGTGAGTACGTACACTTGTCATTTCGCTTACTCTAACAATTGCAAGCAATGTTTTTTTCCGAGTGAGGGTTTTGGGCAAATGACCTTTCATTATTCGGGCAAGGTACTGTGAATCTTATGCCATCCTTCTAAGGAAATGTTAAGACGTAGACCAGTCCCATGTAGGAAGAGTCATGCCTTATATATGCTCATGACATATCTCTTTGAATTTCTGTGTTAATGAGGCAAAATGCCGTGGAGCTTTCCTCGGAAACGATGCTGCCATGATAATTAGACTAGACCGTGTGTAGTATCTATAATTAGGAACAGCGGGGACAGCACCTCTCCCCTAATCTGAAAGGGTTGGGTAGAGTATGTCCCTCCCCGCAACCCCCACAACACACACCCCACACGAACATTGTTCTTATATAATATGCAGATTCCCTATGCATTTGTATATGGTTTGATAAGGTAACAAATAATATACCAAAAGTATTCATCAATTCACATGTAATTAATAAATCGTGTTCTTGCAAATAAACCGACTGGTACATTATAGAAGGAAGAGGTGATAATTAAGCTAAAAGACAGTTTTGTTTTTTTAAAAATAGTAAGTGGTAATGTCTAGGCGATGTGAGAGATGTCTCTAACACCCTTTAAGTGTAATTATTTTAAACAGTAGGCGAATGTGTGTATTCATGCAGGATAAAATCCAAACAAGTCACATATATTAAGTTTTTATTTCGTTAAATGGTATAATATGGTATAATTTCTCCTGTATACTCAATGTATCGGCTAATAGTTCAGTTAATTCCTAGGCACTAGTAACTTCTACTTCTAATTAGAAAGTAGTAACTGCTTAGGAAATTTGAATTAAAAAAGAGCATACACATTCATATCCACGATTAATGCGTAATTGCGGCTGGTATAGCAGTTAATTAGCACTAGTAACTTCTACTTTGCTAAAATGAGTAACTAGGCATATTCGGAAAATTAAAGGACAATAGAAACATCTCTCACATCGCCTAATATCTTAATGTATGTAGCTTATATGGCTTCTCTCCTGTATGCATACTCACATTCGACTACTGTTTAAAAAAGTTAATTGAATTGATTTGTGTTTTAAGGAGCAACAACACATGAACGTTTATATGATGCCTAACAGGAACGAACGCGCCAGGCTCATCCTCCATTTACATGAAGATAAAATATGAAGACTGGGCCTAGAACCTTCTTACCTGCAAAACTGCAGAATTGCTGCAAATTCTATAATAGACACTCCATTTACGATGGAGCCACGTTTCCACGTTTGCATACGCGGTGTCATGATGGGCATGATAAAAAATGACAAAATGAATATGAATGTGTGTGTGGGGGTGGGGGTGGGGGTCTACCCCGCAACCTCACGGGGAACAAAAATGAAAGTTAACAGATGACAGAGACATCGCATTTTTCAGGATATCTCTCACATCACCTAGACATTATCACTTGCTATCATTTAACGAAATATAACAGAATGGCTTAATATATTTGATTTATATGGCTTCTCCCCTGTATGTATTCTCACATTCGCCTACTGTTTATTTCCTAAGCCGTTACTACTTCCTAATTATTTTATAAATAGGAACCTCACGGGGAACAAAATGAAAGTTAACAGATGACAGAGACATCGCATTTTTCTTATCAGGATATCTCTCACATCACCTAGACATTATCACTTGCTATCATTTAACGAAATATAACAGAATGGCTTAATATATTTGATTTATATGGCTTCTCCCCTGTATGTATTCTCACATTCGCCTACTGTTTACTTCCTAAGCCGTTACTACTTCCTAATTATTTTTTAAACAGAAACCGAATGTGATTATTCATATAATGCGTCAAAACTCAATATGCAATGTTGACTTGTACGCATTATGTGACAAAAACAGTTGTTGTTTTGTGTTTTGTGCTTTTTGTTGTTGTTGAGTGTTGTTTGTGTTTTTTGGGGGGAAGGGGCAGTGGTTGTCGGTTGGCTGTAAATAGTGTTTTTTAAAGTTGCGCATCAACCCCATAACTGGAAACAACGCGTGCGTGAGTGAGTGCGTGCGTGCGTGCGTGCGTGCGTGCGTGCGTATGTGCGTGCGTGCGTGTGTGTGTGTGTGTTTTGGTTATTACTGTTTTTTTAATTTGCGCCCCACCCCCAATGTCAAATCCTTTATCCGCCCCTGAGGAGGGTGCATGCTCCCCAGATTTTTTCTAAAGTAAGAAGACTTTATTTTATGGATTTAAGCACACTGGATCCGCCCATGCCCCCAACCCCTGCCTAACTAACAACCAAAGAACAATCAAAATACATACGTTTCAGATTTTAGGTGGGGGTGCTCCCGGTGCCCGCACTGGACCCACCCCTAGACCCATCCCACTACCACATGTACACCCCAACCAACAAAAGCTTACTATATACATATAATTATTATTTTTCAGATTTTAGCCTGGTGCACCCATACCCGCCGGATCCGCCCTTGCCCTCCCCGACCCACGAACCACTTCTCACCCAATATATTTCTTTGCCTCGGTGTAAGTTTATGTCTGGTTACGGCACTGTGCGTGAAAGTTATTGCGTGAGAGTTATGCATAGCATCATGACAGATGTATACTCCGCTTTTTGTGAATTAGAGAATGTGTGCTAGGAATCGAAGACATTCTATGCCGATATATTATATCCACCTTAGAACACGACATCCCAGACCATACCAGGACCCGATTTGCAATCAATTGTAACTAGAAGAACGGTATTGAAACAAAGGTTGAAGGAACGCGTTTGGATCTAAAAAAAAAAATTAAAAAAAAAGATCTTAAAAAAATCAAAAAATCTGATTGTTTGATTTTGTCTAGACTTGTATACAAATATCAAAACATATCAAATAATTTCAAAACTGTACACCAAAATTCCTACCCCATGTAAGAGACTGTAGTAGACATGTACAACAGCAGAGCACAACATCAGAGCATATCAATAAATGAAAAAATGTACACCAGAAACAATCCTACCCCATGTAAGAGAGCATAGTGAAAAACAATTCGACGCCGTGTAAGAGACCATAGTCAAAAACAAGCATACACCATGTAAGAGACCATAGTCAAAAGCAATCCTACCCCATGTAAGAGAACACTATGGTTATGTTTTGATGTTTCTATACATGTCTATACAAAAATATAATATAACAAAAAAGAAAGAAGTTTTTCTGATTTGTTTTTCTTTTTTTTGTTTTCTTTTTTATGTTTATTTCCTTCAACCTGTGTATTGAAAATAACAATTTCTTCCAGTCATATTGTTGTGGTAAATAAGTGGTTAGCATACTTGATCATACTTGCCTCTCGTCCCAGACGTCACAGGTTCGATTTCCTCGGGTAAGATAAGCCTACTATGAAAGTATGCCATCCTCCGAAGGAGGTGTGTAAAGTCATAGGTCCGTGTGTATGGAGAGCTATACACGTGGTAATCGGTTATTCGTAAACAGAACTGCACATAATAAATGAAATTGCGTGTAGATAGTGGCAAAATATAAGAAACCTATACATCTTATCTATTTGATAACTCTAACACAATAGCATGTGTTTTTTTTTCAATATCGATGTGTGCTTAAATTAACGATTACAATGCAAACTTCCTCCCCTTAATCTGTTATAAATAGCGTTTTCACAATAAAATCGCAGTATATATGTGTTGCGTCCCTTTTGTTGTGAACCGCCATTTAGGGGCATAATTGACAGCTGGAGCTTCGTCGGGACAATATTGACAGGAGGGGCTTCAACAACAGCGAGTGATTTGAACCCTACTGGTAATTTCTCTATTCTGTTGATCCGGAGATGGTGTATAAAAATCACTCAACTTAGGCTCCGGTTCCAAAAGTAAATGTTTACCAGTTATGTAATAATACTGTTTCATAGCTTGGTCCACATCATTAAAAGTCTGCTCTGCATGATGTTCTTTTTGCAGTTGCTTATTAATAAAATCTAATCTCTCTGTTCTTTTTTTATTCCACTCCGCTTGTGCTGCGTTTAATTGTTCTACGGCTTTATCATGTCTTTGTCTTTCCTCATCTGAATGACTTCCCATTTTTGAAAAGAAATAATTTGAACCACTAAACGCCAATGCATTTGTTAATGCGCCACCTATCATCATTGCTACTGCACTTGCCATTTTATATATATATATATTTTTTAAAATTATTTCATAATATCCGCAGGAATAATACCTTGCTTAATCAACATATCCTTTGTAGCCATTGCTAACATTATATCCACAGACAGCATCCCAAAATCTGTCATATTAAAATCCACTTTGGGTGCTTGTCTTTTTAGTAGTTTTCTGCCAATCTCAGAATATCCAACAGTTAGAAGTGTTTCCACTCCTGCATGATACATCATATTTACAATTTGTTTTCCGTCAATACTTGCTGCCATTTTTTTATATGATTATTTTTTTAAAATAAATTATTAAAAATCAAACGGGTCTTTTGGTGCAACATGAACAGGTTGCACAGCTACAGGTTGCGTAGCAGATTTTTTGTTATAAATATACAAACCCAACCCAGCAATGCCTAATAAAACCAGACACGGTGGAATATAATTTTTGTATACGTTTATTTTGATTTCTGGTTCCTCTTCATCTATTGTTATTTTTGTTATTTGATTTGCAGCATTTTGATTTGTAACATCTTGATTTGCATCCTGAAGCAAACGCTTTGCCTTTCTTGCCGCTGCTCCTTTTTTTCCAGCTTCTATTCTTTTTGGATTTTTTACTTTTTGTTGTTCAACAGGTTGTGTAACAACAGGTATAACTTCACTCTCTTGGTTCTCCATTTATATTATCTATATTTTTATTTTTTATTAAAATCGATATGTCTAACAGTTGTCAGTATTGCTGTAAATGGTGCTAAGCACATTCCATACCTGTAATACAACTCACAACAAGCGCTTGTCAAAGCATGATTAATAAATGGGTCTTCCTCCAAATCTTCTATCAGCTTTGGTGGATTGGTTACATTAAAATATTTTGATACTCCCATTACATACAAGTTAATAAAAGAATTGCCTAAAGTCTTGGTCATACTTGCCCCAAGCCTTGCTTCATATCTGCAGTAAAGTTTGTTAATTTCATCCGGTGGCATGCCATCTATGTTTGTGAGTTGTATGTCTTTACCCAAATATTGACGACTACCACCGCCAGCCACTATGGCTGATAATCTTTATTTTTTTGTTTCTTGTTGCTTTGATTCATCTGGTTCCGTCTGTTCCGATATATTTTGTAATAGTTCTTCCGCATTCATTTTTATATTAATAATCTTATTTTTTATCTTGAAATAAATATAAAATACAAAACAACTAGCCGCGATATTCATGCAACTAGTAATTGTTAGTATTGTTAATAGCATTGTTATTAATATTGCTATTTTTTCTATTAACATTATTAACTTGCTGCAAGCATTGCTATTAACATTGCTACTTTGCTATGAGCAATGCTATTAGCAATACTATATTCATGGTCAGTATTGCTATTAACATTGCTACTTTGCTGTTAGTATTATTATTAGCAACAGTTGTAAAAAAATATATTTTGCGATAATAAAAAAAATATATTATATAAGAAAAAATGGATTTGAAAATAACAGACGGTGAAAATAGTGATTATAATAAAAATAAAATAGCACTGGATGTTATGTCAAGAGATGACGTAACATGTTGTATATGTGTTTCAGAAAGTAAGTTTTTACAAACGTACGAAAAAGGTGCACAGAAAACGCCTGTAATTTCTGTGACAAAGGATGACGTAGAATATTTTATATGTGAGCCGAGAGAGTATGTTTTACAAGACCCACAAAACATGAGTAGTGCTGTTGTACCGATATTGGTTAATGCATTGAGTTTATGGTTTGTATGGGAAACTCTAGTTTGTATTTTTAAAATAAATTATTTAACCCAATAACCAGTTGGTTGGTCAGTTCTCAATATCAACTTGGAATATTTAGTCTTAGCTAAAGCTTTTCTTATTCTGGTTCTCTCTTCCAGTGTAGGAATAACATCATTTTCTCTCAAACAATTTTCAAAACTATCTCTGTCTTTGGTGTAAAACATACACAACCATTTTGCTTGCTCTCTCAAATCTTTCAATAAAGAATTATATCTCTGTGAAATAACCCACACTGATTGTTTGGCGTGGCGACCAGAGAATGCCAACTCTGATAACATATCTTTTTTCTTTGTTAATTCTTTTGTGGCTGAGCAATCGTCAATGATGTATAATGTGGGCTGGCCAGCATATTGTTTGAAAAAGAAACGCAACAGTTCTTGTAACATTTCTTTACCGTTGCTCACGGGATTGACAATTTTTTTTTTTTTATCTTTTGGGTTTTTCACATCTCCTATCCAGGATCTATTTTTATAAGCCTCGTTCCACTCTATGGTTGGACACAATATAATTATATGTTTAAAAACTCCAACATAATCTTGTTCAAGTATGTCAAGAACAAACTCTGTTTTACCACAGCCTGTCTGACCACAAATAATGGCACTGTGTGAATATTTAGGATATTTTTGTTGCAAACTAGTATCCTGCTTCTTTGAATCTTCCATCTTCGAAATTGATTTGCGCATCTTGTATTATATATATATAAATATTTAAAGTTTGATCTGCATCTGCTTTTTTATTTATTAATATCGTTATGCCTTCACTGCCGTTTTCTATTCTTCTTCCACTGCCGTGTAATAAATTGTCATTACATGTTCTAAGGTCAAGCCACAAAGCATATGATTTTGTCAGATAGGTCTCAAGAGAAACACTGGTAAAGTTTAAGTCCCTCGCTACTATTTCTGTCTCTTTGTTTCTTTTTGATGTCAAGGCAAAATATTTGTTGATTTCACCCCAATCTTGATATGCCTTCATACCCTGACTATGCAACTGATTTGGTAATCCCTCTATTGTCATTTCAACCTTTTCAATCTTTGGGTTGTAAAAGGATTCTGTGCTTGTTCTTTCTGGGTCTTCAAACAGCATTAAAATACCTTTCATGCTCCGTGCTGGTGTATTAATGTTGATGTTCCAAAGAGTATCAGATTTGTTTGCTATTATTTTTCTATGTCGCAAGATACGATCATACATAAATGACATCTTACCATTGATTTGCTGTCTTATTTGTCTGGCTAATTCAACATCACTAACCATATCAAATTCCAAGCAGATATTTTTTATTACATAAGATGCATCAGCATCACTGCTTTTGATAACTTTGTTATAATCGTTAAACGTTAATTCATATTCTAACCTATCACCAAGCCCCGCTTGATAAAATGGCATATGACTTTCTAACATTTCAAAGTCCAGTGGAATACAAAATCTATTTCCAAAAGCTGCTGCTATAGCTTCATCTCCGGTGTCTGAGGAAGCATCTCCCGCGCTAACTCTATGTTTTAGCATGTTTGGTTTACCAATACCTTGGTAAGCTATGTTTTGTCGTTCAGTAGGGCTTTTCCATAAATCTACATAACAATGATATATATCACTGTCATCTATTGACATGACTTCATTGCCACTTATTCTTATTGTCATTTTTTCACAATTGTTCTACCCAGATTTTGAAATAGAGTAGCGTTGGCGTCTGTTCTGCTTTTAAGTTCTATTTCAAAGGCAAGACGAGCAGTACTTGGAACTATCACATCATTAGTACTCAGATTTGGAAATCTCACAAGCAGTTGCTGGTTTTGGTCTATTGTTGAGGGATTATTAGTTATTACTACACTTGTGCGGATGCCTTTGACACCATGAGGTTCTCTTAGTTTTCTATGAGGGCTGAGTTTGTTTCCGTAAGCTGACATTGTTTTTATTTTTTAAATATATTTTTTAAAATTAAATAAAATAAACAATGGCTGAAGGAGGATTTGAATATGACAATCCTACGTATGATCCAGATGATTATGATGAATATTATGATTTTGATGATGATGATGCACCGATGGTGCCTGATGAGCCTGTTCTAAGAAGTCTTCTTAATCAAAGCGATCATATTGCTGAACTTCGTGGGGAGTTGAAAGAATCCGAACTTGAAGCATACAAGAAAAATCTTGTAAAATCCTTTTATAATGAAATAGGAAAACGATATAAAATGGCACCGGACAAAATGGATTATGACCAGTTTAAAGTATCAGATGATGGTAAAACATTATACTGGATTGTTGGTGATAAAGAAATAAGAATAACTGCCAGGCAAGGCTCTTTTACATTTCTTGCTCTTGGTTCTTTGGCAAATGAATATAACAGGGTTATTGGCTCTGGGGGAACAAGGGCGGTAAGACAGTTTTTAAATTTGTCGGAGTATGACAGTAAAACAAAATTACCACAAAAAGCTCGACAAGCGTTGCAAGAGTTGAAGAGCAAAATAAACGATTTACCAGATAATGTGGATGCTATTCCATTACAAGATTTATCAAATATTATGGATAACATAGATACATCAGTACAGTCAATGGAAGATACTCTTTATAACTGGGATGTGGATGAGCGTTCTGATGTTTCAACACAAACAAATATAGACAAGCGTGAAATGGATGGAATAGTAAAAGCGATGACAACTGTCAAGGAAGAACTCACCAATAACGTGGCAAAACTCACACAACTTGATAAAGACATAACAAGAGAAGAACAAAAGTTAGAACAAGCTAAGACTGATAATGATGAATTCCAGATAAAAAGAATTAGCGATCGCATCAAAGACCTTAAAGATGAGAGAGGTGCAAGAATGGATGTCATTAATGAAAATAGAAAAGCTTTTCGTAATCAAGTAAGCAGGATAAAAGAGACAATAAACAAAATGTTAAATGAGGATACAACTCTTGGTGAGAGGATTAAAACCTTGTTTAGGGAGCAAGGTATTACTATTGTTAGTATCCTGACTGCGTTTGGTATGATTCTTGGGGTGATAATTAATTCTATTATTCCCACATCAAGTGCTGCTCCAACTCCAACTCCAACCCCAAAGCCTGATCCATCAAGTGTAAAAGACTGGATAAAAAAACAACTACTTAATCTTGGTAAACTTCTTGCCAACCTTGCTGGTAAAGCTGCTGCAGCACTTCCAGGAGTTATTGGTGCAATAGTATCATGGCTTTTATCTGCAACAGGTAATGTTATTAATTGGCTTGGTAACAATCTATGGGCTTTGCTTGTGTTTGTTTCCGGTTTGTTGTATGTGGCAGCCAAAGAGTGGTTTAGTAAATCTCGTAAATAAGTAATGCAGCAAGACCTATTACTATAGTACCAACAATTATAGTTGTTTTGTTATCTTCGTGTTCAATCGCTATTTTTTGTATTTCTGGTGGGTTATGTTCCACAGTTTTATGTATTGTTGATTTATCGAAGTCCGGCAAAAATTTCTTTGTTGTGGTGCCTTGAAAAGGTTGAATATTTTTTGGTGGCACTGGTTTTACATTTACATCATTATTCAATCCTAATGCTTGTGCATCGGTTGCTATTACAATTTCATTATTGTAGTCTTGTATTGTTCCAATTCTTAATTCCAGTCACTCGGAGACATGTACAATCCACTTCCATAAACACAATTTACTTTACTTCTTGCATATTTTAAAGTGTTTTCATATCTTGAAATTTGACTGGGCAAGTCGATGGGGCTATTTATTGCGTCCTCTACATTTGCTAAAAATTGTTTCTGTGCATCAAATGCTGTTCCAGTTCCAAGTATATCTGTTCTTGTCTGTGATTGTGAGCCAAGGATTGCCCAGCAGTATGTTCTAATGCTGTCATTGATTCTTTCTACTCCTGCCCTTGTAAATCCAGATGAACAATCTAGTATAAAAGTAGACCAGCTGTTGTCAGCCTCAGATCCTTGTGCAATGTAATCAATGTGATATGTTTTATCACTCTCATAGACTGTAAAACTCATCGTTGTGTTGTCGTATACAGTATTTATCAAAGGATGATAACCAATATTTGTCCAGTAATTATAAATTGTTCCTAGACCATTATTATAGCTTTGTTTCTGTCTCCAGTCTGAATATAAATCAACGTTAAACTCCTTGCATATTCTCTCGTATGCGTTTCGGTTATATGTGTTATTAAACGCATTCCAATTTGAGTCTTGCGGCATTGCTACACTCATTTCAAATAATATTCTTCTGACTTGGTAATAGACATGAAATCGAAATAACGAACCAACCAAAGTATCAGCTTTTAGATGATTGTTGAAATCAATGCCACATCCAGTTGTCGCACACCAAATAGCAAAGTTTAACTGATTCTGCCAAAATAACATCCAATCTGTTTCCCAGCGTTGGACTATAGCATCTGATTTGACGTATGAAAGTTTGTATTTTTCAAAGACATTGGGAAATGATGCTTTAAAGTCTTTACCGTCTGATGTAATAACTATGTTTTGATTTATTATATCTATCACTTTCTTGCTAAAAGTATTTAAATATTGAGCATCCGGGTTATATTTGAATTCTTTAGAAATCATTTTTACTTGTGTTTTTATATATATATATTAAAAAAAAATGTTTCATACAATTTCAAACATAGACAACTCTATTAATTTACAACAGTATATCGATAATAGTGATGGAACTAAGCGCGTTGGATTAAAAAGTTTTACATACACTATCGGTTGGTATAATATTATACATAAAGCCATAAAAAAAAAGGTACCAAACGAAACATATCGTATACCAGATGGACTCTATGGCTTTCAACAGTTAGGAGATATATTTGAAGCGCTGTTTATTACCCTAACCGTTGATGCGCAGAATGGTATAGCATCTTTAGAGACGTCAACAGAGATACGATTATCAAGCGGTCTTTCAAAAATGCTGGGATTCGATGAAAAGGGGTGGATGGTGGAAGGTACTTATTTTGGAAAACAATCAATTGATTTTGCTCCTTATGAACAGCTATATGTTCATCTGGAACAAGTTAATACAAGTAGTAATTATTTCAATGGTGCGCCAAGCACTATTATAGGGGTTATACCAGTGGTAAATAAGCAGTTTGGGGATATTGTATATACACGTTTTTATCCTGAATATCACTGTCTTTCAAATGGTACAATTACTGAATTAAAAGTAGAAGTCAAAGATGAGCATGGCAACAAGATAGATAATCACGGTTTGCCTATGAGTTGTGTTTTAGAATTTATTTAAAAATTATATTTTTATAAAAAAAACAATGAGTATATTTGGGCCAACAAACCCTGCGGAAAGAACAGATTTAGGGACTTTAAAAAATGATATTCAAGATTTACATAGGCGAGTTGTGCCTTTTGTTAACCAGTTTAATCATTTGAAAAATAGAGTTGATAATCTTAAATATGGAATTATAACAATATTTGCAGAGGCTAAGGGCCCACTTGCGTTGAATAGAATACTCTCATTTGGTAATGGTGGGGCAGAATCAAATGTGGGGCATGTAATGACACGCCGTGGACGGATTATGGGAATAGGTTTAGCAAGTGACCGATTAGTTGGTGACGTAACTGTAATAGTTTCTGTCAATGGTGTTGAACAACCAAATTATGGTATAACGCTTCACATCATTCCACGCAATCATGATAACTTTGATGAACCTTTAGAGATTGGTGCTGGTTCTGTTGTTAACTTTGTATGCAAGGTTGCTAACGCTACCGCTGTAAATACGGTGGCATCATTATTAATTTAATTAATTTAATTTAATTCTACGAGCTGGCTTGATTTTTGTATCAACAAAAAATATATTATATACAAAATTGTATAACAGTATGATAATTAGTGTACTGGGTATTGAGAGCTTGCCCTTAAAAGATGTGTTTAATAATTTAATATTAAAAATTTAGTCTTTAAACTATTTTTTTTTTTAAAAATATAATGTTATAATTATATGATAAAAAAATGGAAGAACAAGAACCAGACATGGAATCGGAGCCAGAAGAGTATGAACCTGTAGTGCTAGAGGAAGTATGGGATTATGTTTATAAGTGTGTTAGGGAACGGGATATCTTTGAAGACTACAAGTGGTCAACATTATCTGTTATTATATTACTATTTATGCCGCAGTACTCGTAACAACAATTATCACGTTGTTTTAAAATCCTGTCCGGTTGCTGTAAATACGGTGGCATCATTATTAATTTAATTGAATTAATTTAATTTTTTATTTATTAATAAAAAAATGAAGCAGCCGACAGCACCAAGTATATATCCTGAGTTGCCAGTGGAAGACGGACAAAATTATAGATTACAAAAGATTTCAGAGATTGAAAGAAAGTTAATTACAGAACGAGATATACGTCAGTCACTTTATAAAAAATATAAACGTGGTATTAATATTACAGATGGAATTGACACTACCTTGATATCTGCAGGTGTTATTATGGCTGGGATTGGATTTGTTATTCCAGTTTTGTTACCTTTGGAAATAGCAGCAATAGTATGCGGAGCTACAGGTGTTTGTGTTAATTTTATCAGACGCAAGCTTAATGTAAAAGCTCAAAAACATCATGAAATAAAAACGTTGGCAGAGGCTAAGTTAAATAGTATAAAGCAGTTAATATCAAAAGCATTGAGTGATGCACAAATATCTGATCAAGAGTTTAAGATGATTTTAGATGAGTTGGATAAATATTATAGTTTAAAACAGGACACAAAACAAAAAAAGGCTAAAATAAGTGAAGCTCAAAAAAAAGAACTAGTGGAACAGGGAAGAAAAGAAGCAATGGCAACATTACAAAAAAGTCTAAAAAGTGTGTAATAAATTGTTTTAGTAATGTGTATGAGTACGATCCACCACCTTTGTATTCAACCTAGAACCTTCTAAAAATATAAAAATAAATACAAATTTAAAATGGACTTACCTTTCATGAAAAATAATCCTAGTTTTATCCTTACTCTTTCAGGTCTCTATTCCCATAGGGTATGTCACCGTGTGATACTACTTTTTTTTTTTTGTTTCATTCTAAGGTTTATAGTCCCTCTACCATATGAGCCCCCGTGAAGAATCCCCCGTTGACTCGGCATTATGTTTGGACTAAGTGTGATACTACTCCGTAGTTCACAGCCTTTTATACCCGTCAGAAAGACCAAAAACTTTACCGATTGGTTGATATAAATAGACACTTATCACACTTATCACATGATCTTCACCAATTGGTTGATATAAATAGACACTTATCACATGATCTTCAACGATTGGTTGATATAAATAGATGCTTATCACATGAGCTAATACATGTGACAATAATCACGTAACCTTACTCTGACATGACAATAATCACGTAACCTTACCTACTACACAAAGCTTAAAACCTAAAAAATTTAAACTTGCAATCTTCACTACCCCCATTTTAAAAAAGTTTTAATAAATCAAGTAAAATCACCATTTCATGAAATATTTGGGCAAAATCAACCAAAAACAACCAAAATCATCATTTCATGATGATTTTGAGGATTGCTAAAGTTGCTAAATTTAAAGGAGTTTTAAAGTTTTTGTATCGGGATACTGCGGTAATTTTAGAGTTTTCAAAAATACAACAGACAGCCCAGTTTACATATATATGTTTCTTTATAGTTATATTAGGCATTAATAATAACAAAAAGTGAATAGTAGACATATTTATCTTTGTCAAGAATGTAATTTCGTGATGTTGATTATAACAGAAAGCCGTAAAAAAGGGCTGTAAAAACTGCCTAATTTGAGATGTTGGCTGAAATTTTAACTTTTGAAATGTAACGCGCTTACGATCGATTTACCTGTAACGATAAAATAGTAAATGGCGGCGTTCTAGCGCGACAACATAAATCGATAAACTAGAGCGTTTATGAACCCTTTTCTCCTCCCTATAACGTTCTCCCTGTTGGTGACAACTACTTATCACAATATCAAATGAAGGTACTGTCCGAAATATCACAGATATCATTATTTTATTTTTTTTACTTTCATGAAACCTACGTATTTTCAATCGTTGTATAAGAAATGTGTATTTGTTGACAACTTTGATATCCATACAGTTTCATCAAATGACAGTTAAAAGTAATTATCGAAATATCCGGGAAACTTACAAAACGTTCTTTTGAAAACAGGAGTTGAACATTTTCTCATAATTAGCAGGGAGTACGTTATAGGGAGGAGAAACGGGCTCGTTTTGCCGATTTATGTTGTCGCGCATGTGTTTCACTACTCCGTGAAAATGACTACTTCCGGTTGTTTCGCGAGTGTGTGAAAAACAGCAAATTCTTATAAATTATTACACTTACAAACAGTGAAACTCAATAAAGGTGCTAAATGTAAACATAAGTATTATTTATTCACATTGTGTCCTCTGATACAGAGCGTGTATTTGTTTGCATGTTTAAAAGCACAATTTACCAGACGGTTCCGTGTAACAAAGATGGCGCCACTCTGCGCCAAATAAAAAATGGTGACAGTGTATAGCTATTGCAAACGAGATACGAGACTACGGGTTATTTAGGCATTAATAATAACAAAAAGTGAATAGTAAACATATTTATCTTTGTAAAGAAGGTAATTTCATGGTGGTGATTATAAGACAAAGCCTAAAAAGAGGTGATGAAAATGTGCCTTTTGAGATATCAGCTAAATTTTTAATTTTATAGAATTAAAAATGGTGTGGAGCTATTGCAAACGAGATACGAAGTATGGGTTATATTAGGCATTAATAATAATAAAAAGTGAATAGTAGACATATTTATCTTTGTCAAGAATGTTATTTCGTGATGTTGATTTTAACAGAAAGCCGTAAAAAGGGGCTGTAAAAACTGCCTAATTTGAGATGTTGGCTGAAATTTTAACTTTTCAAATGTAACGCGCTTACGATCGATTTACCTGTATCGATAAAATAGTAAATGGCGGCGTTCTAGCGCGACAACATAAATCGATAAACTAGAGCGTTTATGAACCCGTTTCTCCTCCCTATAACGTACTCCCTGTAATTAGCTTTAATTAAAACAGGGATTAAAGTTCTTTTTTCGTCACTTATTACATTCTAACAATCATTGTTACTAAATCATAGCGCGAAAAAAAACTTCACTTTTGTAAATTCTTTTGCTTTAAACATCAATTGAACCTAAATACAACTGGCATTTTGACGAATTATGTTCATGCAAATCTATTTTCAAATGACCATTACCATACACCACAAAACTTATTTTGTTTCATGAACGTCTAACTTTGTTATTTGCTGACCAAAATCTTTGTATTATTTGTCCCATCTTTGTACATGGTCCGCAAAATACCAGTCCGCATTTTATACCATACTGGTCTGCAGTCCGCTAGTCCGCAGTCCGCTAGTCCGCGTGTGTTAGTCCGCGTTTTATACCTACCCTGGATATACAAGTACTCTGGATTTGAAACTGCCTAAATTCTCGACTATAATAAGCTGGTTCCCTGATTACTCTGCGATAAACAACAGGATACCAGTTCGGTAACAGGTGCGCGACGGCTATTTTTGACGCGAAATGGGTTGATGCCGACATAATGCATTATTAACATACTAGTACACTATCGAGCTACGTTATTTACATCTGCATGTATTACTTTTACTTTATTGAAGAAATGATGGAATTCATAATTAGATTTTAACGGCGAAAATACACTCGATAGCTGTGTTGATTTTCTTTTTCTACAGTTGTCGGCTTGAATCGAGAATGTACATTTCTAGTAACTCCTCTTTCATTTACGGTACGATATTCAAAATAATTATGCCTTTGTATTGCCATTATTGTGTAGATTGTGTAGATCTGGTTGGAGGCCTTGTATTTCTGTATAGCCTTTGTTTTGTTCTCAAATTACGCAGTTGAAATTGGTTGAAAATTCATCAATAAAATCGCGAGTATTTTCCATAAAACTGTACATACATTCTAAGAAGTCAAACTCCTGTTTTATTTATGGTTCGATATTTCTTTTTATTGCCATTATTGTGTAGATCTGGTTGGAGGCCTTGGATTTCTGTATAGCCTTTGTTTTGTTCTCAAATTACTCAGTTGAAATTGCTTCGTAAAAAAAATCTTGGATTTCAATATAGCCTTTAACATAAATAGTTTATCGATAACCAACATCCTGTTATTTGGACCATACGACAACCCTTTGAATTATACTTGTTACTGCCATTTTAAGGGTTGTTAAGGGGACAGACAATATGCCGAAATACCGCGCACGACCACCTTGTATATTCGGTATGACACGTCTGACATAGGGTGGAAGGGTGTAAAAAAACAACAACGGAAAGCATTCCACCGATTATTACATCCTGCGATTGGCACACATGGTGACAAAACTGAATTGTATCAAAAATACAAAACGCCGACACAGACACGTCGACCGCATTGTATATTCGTTAAAGAACGGTGTGAATTAGAAGGCATGGAACAATATACCATTAACTGAATTGAACATAACAATATTAACACGACCACCATAGTTTAATTAAACAAGACAACTGATTATTTAGTTATTTAGTTCGTTTTAGTAAAGCTAAAACAGACATCGTTGTTATAGAATATAGAATTATCTTTCAACTCGTCTTTGAAATAGCCAGCTGTCTTAAACACTTTTCTCCAAACAAATAAATTAATAACGATATAGGTTTTCTTATATTTTATCAATTTGCAAGACGTTGCGTAACTTAGCGCAACGCGCATGCGTGAACAAACCTTTCCTGTACGACACAATTGCTCACCACAACAAGACGACATGTCTCTCACAAAATCCAGGTCCGTGGCTCCAAGGTCAAGGTCACACTTTGAGGTCAAAGATCAAAATAAAGTGCTTTCGAGTCCGGTTAATAACTCTGACAATAATGGACGGATTTTCAAATAACTTGGCACAATTGTTCACCACAACAAGACGACGTGTCGCGCACAAAATCCAGGTCCTAGGCTCCAAGGTCAAGGTCACACTTAGAGGTCAAAGGTCAAAACGAAGTGCCTTCGTGTCCAGTTAATAACTCAGACATTCATTGACAGATGTTCAAATAACTTGGCACAAGTGCTCACCACAACAAGACGACGTGTCACGCACACAATCCAGGTCCATGGCTCTAAGGTCAAGGTCACACTTAGCGGTCTAAAGTCAAATCGTGTCCGGTCAATACTCTGGTATTCCTGGACGGATTTTCAAATAACTTGGCACAAGTGCTCACCACAACAAGACGATGTGTTGCGCACAAAATCTGTGGCTCCAAGGTCAAGGTCACACTTAGAGGTCAAAGATCAAATCGTGTCCGGTCAATAACTCTGGCATTCCGGGACGGATTTTCAAATAATTTGGCAGAAGTGCTCACCACAACAAGACGACCTCTCGCGCTCAGAATCCAAGTCTGTGGCTCCAAGGTCAAGGTCACACTTAGAGGAGGTCACAGATCAAATTGTGTCCGGTCAATAACTCTGGCATTCATGGACGGATTGTGAAATAACTTGGCACAAGTGCTCACCACAACAAGACGACGTCTCGCGCACAAAATCGTGTCCGGTCAATAACTTTTGCATTCCTGGACGGATTTTCAAATAACTTGGCACAAGTGCTCACCACAACAAGACGACGTGTAACGCACATAATACAGGTCCGTGGCTCTAAGGTCAAGGTCACACTTAGGGAACAGTAGAACATCTTAATGACGTGACGGATAAATGAACCTAGGGACATATTGTTCCCTTAACAACCCTTAGAATGGTGGTAACACGCTTAATTCAAAGGGTTGTCGTGTGGTCCAAATAAAATCGATATACTATTTCTGAAACCAGATCTACACAATAATGGCAATACGAAAGAATACTTATTTTGAATATCGAACCATAAATAAAACAGGAGTTTGACTTCTTAGAATGTGTATACAGTTTTACGAAAAATACTCGCGATTTTATTTATGAATTTTCAACCAAATTTAAATGCGTAATTTGAGAAAAAAACAAAGGCTATACAGAAATCCAAGGCCTCGAACCAGTTCTACACAATAATGGCAATATAATGGAATAATTTTTTTGAATATCGAACCATAAATAAAACAGGAGTTTGACTTCTTAGAATGTGTATATATGATAAGTGAGGATACATTTCGGGGAGCATCGGTTCTACCGATTTTTTTGTTTAAATTTTTTTGTTTAAAAACCTATATTTAGCCATGGCAGCCAACTTGAATTTCCGGCTAACCTGAAATCTCGCTAGGATCTACTAGACGTCAAGAGCAACATTTCTGTTAAGTTTCATGAAAATCCTTCAAGTAGTTTCAGACGAGTAGTCGCTACAAGTTTTTACTATATAACTCTATGTAAACAAAGATGGCCGCCGGCAGCCATGTTTAATGACAAATCAAAATGGTTTTGAACAATGACCAACAACATGTCATGCTGACCTTTTTAGAAAAAGTCACATAACAATATCACTTATAGTTTTCAAGAAGTAATCGCTGCAAACTTGTTTTTGAAAAATCTATTTTTAGATGTCGTGGCCATCTTGGATTTCACATCAACCTTAAATTTTGCTAAGATCAACTAAATATCAATTCTAATTATTCATTCATTCATTCATCAAGAGCAACATTCCTATGAAGCTTCATTAAAATCCGTTAAGTAGTTTCCGAGGAGTAGTCGCTACACGCTTTAACTATATAACTCTATGTAAACAAAGATGTCCGCTGGCAGCCATGTTTAACGTTGAATCAAAATGATTTTCAACAATGACCAACATCATGCCATGCTGATCATTTTAGAAAACGTCCCATATCAATATCACTTGTCTTATAGTTTTCAAGAAGTAGTCGCTACAAACATATTTTTAAATCTATTTTTAGCCGTGGAGGCCATCTTGAAATTCCGGCCGGCCTTAAATTTTGCTACGATCAATAAGACATCATGAGCAACATTCCTGTGAAGTGCCATGAAAATCCGTGATGTAGTTCCAGAGGAGTAGTCGCTACAAGGTTTTATTATATAACTCTATGTAAACAAAGATGGCCGCTGGTGGCGATGTTTAATGTCGAATCAAAACGATTTTCGACAAGGACCAACATAATGTCATGCTGATCATTTTAGCTGCCATGGCTAAATATAGATTTTTAAACAAAAAAATCGGTAGAACCGATGGATGCTCCCCAAAATGTATCCTCACTTATCATATGGCCTTGTATCCCCCAGCAGTTTTCAATCTGCAGTCCCATCAGTAGTTTTAAAGTTATGCTCTGGACAAAAATTCTAAGTATAAAATTACAAAGGGCAATAACTCTAATTTGAATGAAGACAGAGTTACAATTCCAGCACTCTGCACTTTCTCTCATTGCCCTCTATCATTGTGTGAAGTTTCATTGCAGTCCCAAAAATAGTTTTGAAGTTATGCTCCGGACAAAAATTCTAAGTATACAATTACAAAGGGCAATAACTCTAATTTGAATGAAGACAGAGTTACAATTCCGGCACTCTGCACTTTCTCTCATTGCCCTCTATCATTGTGGGAAGTTTCATTGCAGTTCCAACAGTAGTTTTGAAGTTACGCTCTGGACAAAAAATCTAAGTATAAAATTACAAAGGGCAATAACTCTAATTTGAATAATGGCAGAGTTACGGTTCTTGTATGCTGCACACCCTCTCATTGCCTCTATCATTGTGTAAAGTTGCATTGTAGTCCCTTCATTAGTTTTCAAGTTATACTCAATACACACAAAAGTGTGACGGACGGACGGACGGACAAAGCGGCGACTATACTCCCCAAAAATTTCAGCGAGCATAAAACCAAATTTGTATCGAATACTTCTTGAAAACTAAAGTGATATTGATATGGAACTTTTTCGAAATGATCAGCATGACATGTTGTTGGTCCTTGTTGAAACTTATTTTGATTCGGCATTAAACATGGATGCCGTGTCCATCTTTGTTTACATAGAGTTATATAGTAAAAACTTATAGCAACAACTCCTCTAAAACTACTTGATAGATTTTCATAAAACTTCACAGGAATGCCAATCTAGCTATCAAAATCTACAGTAGAGCTTCAAGACCATTGGCCTCATGTTAGTGGTGACCTTGAACTTGACCTCAGTGACCCCAAATGTAATCCTAAGCTTCCTTTACATATAAGGTACATACATAGCAAGTTTCATTCCAATATCTCATTCCCAACTAAGTTATTGAGCAGAAACTGTTTTTCTATTTTTAGTAAACTTGACCTCGACTTCAGTGACCCCCAAATACAATCCCAAACTTCTTTTTGATATAAGCTACCTACACAGCAAGTTTCATTCTAATAACTCATTCCGTACTTAAGTTAATGAGCGGAAACAGTTTTTCTATTTTTTGTATCATTGACCTTGACCCCAGTGACCCCAAATGCAATCCAAAGCTTGCTTTCCATATTAGTTACCTACCCTGCAAGTTTCATAGTAATACCTCATTCCCAACAAAAGTTACTGAGCGGAAACCTTTTTTCTATTTTTAGTAATAGCGACCTAGACACCAGTGACCCAAATGCAATTCCAAGCTTCCTTTCCATAAAAGCTACCTACCCTGCAAGTCGCAATATCTCATTCCTAACAAAAGTTATTGAGCGGAAACCATTTTACAATTTTTAGTAACAGTGGACCTTGACTTTGACCCCATTGACCACAAATGCAACCCAAGCTTCCTTTCGATATAAGCTACCCACCCTGCAAAGTTTCATCGCAATACCTCATTCCTAACAAAAGTTATTGATCAGAAACCATTTTTCTATTTTTAGTAACAGTGACCTTGACCACAGTGACCCCAAATGCAATCCCAAGCTTCCTTTCCATATTAGCTACCAACCCCGCAAGTTTCATCGCAATATCTCATTCCCAACAAGTTATTGAGCGGAAACCATTTTTCTATTTTTAGTAACAGTGACCTTGACCCCAGTGGCCCCAAATGCATTCCAAAGCTTCATTTCCATATTAGCTACCAACCCTGCAAGTTTCAGCGCAATACTTCATTCCTAACAAAAGGTATTGAACGGAAGCCATTTTTTCTATTTTTAGTAACAGTGACATTGACCCCAGTGACCCGAAATGCAATCCCAGACTTCCTTTCCATATAAGGTACCTACCCTGCAAGTTTCATCGCAATATCTCATTCCTAACAAGTTATTGAGAGGAAATCATTTTTCTACTTTTTAGTAACAGTGACCTTGACCTTGATCCCAGTGACCCAAGCTACCTACCCTACACGTTTTATCAAAACACATCCTTCCAAACAAAAGTTATTGAGCGGAAACCGTTTTTCTATTTTTAGTAACAGTGACCTTGACCCCAGTGACCCCAAATGCAATCCCAAGCTTCCTTTCCATATAAGCTACATACTCTGCAAGTTTCATCGCAATACTTCATTCTTAACAAAAGTTAATGAGCGGAAAATATGAGTTTGACGCTGCAAACACGCCCGCCCGCCAAATGACATAACCACGTTTTCCGAGGAAAACCTGATTAATTATGGGATTTCATTTATTAATGAAGACATACAACTGGATATAGACCAATTTATTTCTGTATTCTTCTGCATTATATACAGTATATTAAATCAATACAAAATTACATCACACAATACAGAACATACTTTTATAAATGAAAGACCATTGTTAAACATGTATGTATCAATAACGTCAGAAAGCAAAAATTAAAACAACAACAACTTGTGGCATTCTATAAAGCTTTAGTACTGAACGAATTAGAACTGTTACATATGGTTCCACTTCCGTTACTATAATTTCACATTTTTAAATTGGTAATTAATTTCATAGCTTTTTTTTAACAAATTTAGCCCCAAAGCCTGATGTACCCGCTTGAAAGTCCCTATCCTGCCAACAACAGCCGAATTTTATAACATATGCACACTGTTTCTAAACCTACTGTCGACGATATATATACATATATATAATTTGCATATTTTGAGAATCATGTAGACACTATAAACAGCTTTAACCAGCCATGCCAAACCCCAAAACTGGAGCGTCAAATTAAGACTTACCAACTCATAATTCATTTTACGAATATTCAATCATGGGTATTTTAAGAACCTGTTAATAAACATATTTTTTTAGTCTTCACTATACATTATTATATGACCTGAACAGCTGGACTGAGTTTTGATAAAATATTTCATAGTGTAATGTTGTTATTTGGCGGATTAGTTTCTTTAATATACCATTCTGTTTTAATAGTTATTCTGCATTAGATGTACATTCTCACTGACTTTTTTTTAGTTTGAACATGTTGCTGTCATGTGAAGATGTATGAAGTTTGAAAGCTGTATGGCTGTTACTTTGCTAGAAATCCACATTCTTACTGACCTACTTTGTGTAGGAACATACCACTGGCATGGTGATGTAAATGCTATGACGTTTAAAAGCTGTATGGCTGAGTAACAGCTTTAATAAAGAAGTTGAATGTGAAAAGTAGGTCAAGGCCATTTATACTGAACTATGTTTAGTAGGAACATAATGCTGTCATATAGATGTATGTATGTATGGACTTAAATAAAACAAAAAAAGACTTTAATGTGAGTAATGGACTTAATAAACAAGAGGCCCAAGAGGGCCTGTGGACGCTCTACTGGCTAAACATAAAGTTTATGTATATCATTCAACCGGAACATGGCGACGACATAGGTACTGATCATCCCTGCCAAGTTTTGTTGAAATCCAGCCAGAGGTTCAGGAGAACTAGTCTGTACAAAGTTAGTGTATTAAAACCTTTAAGGAGTCTTAACTCTGCCAAAATTCATTCAGCCAGAACACGGCAATGACAGGTGCAACTAGGCTTGGTACTCCCCACCAAGATTTGTTGAAATCCTGCAAGGAGTTTAGAAGAGACTAATCGTTCAGAAGAGACTAATCTGGACAAAGTTTGTCTATTTAAATCTTTAAAAGGCCATAACTCTACCAAAAATCATTCAACAGGAATATGGCTTGATATGGATGGTCCTTGTCAAGTTTCGTTGAAATCCAGCCAGGGGTACAGGAGAATTAGCTTGGAAAATGTTTATCAAAAACCTTTAAAGGGCAATAACTCTGCCAAAAATCTGTAAATCGGAACGCGACGATGATATTCACAACTAGGCTTGGTGCTGATCATCCCTGTAAAGTTTCGTTGAAATCTGGCAATGGGATCAGGAGAACTAGACCAGACAAAGTTTGTGTATTAAAACCTTTAAAGGGACATAACTCTGCCAACAATCATTCAACCAGAACACGGCGATGATTTGCACAACTAGACCCGGAACTGATCATCCCTAAAAAGTTTCGTTTAAATCCGGCCAGGGGTTCAGGAGAACTAGTCAGGAACAAGTTTGTGTATTAAAGTGACATAACTCTGCCAAAATCATTCAACCGGAACACGGTGACGATATGTGCAACTAGGCTTGATATTGATCATCCCTGAAAAGTTTCACTGAAATCCGTCCAAATGAAGGCACTTTCGTCTTAGGCCAAAATATAGCATATTTCAGAAAATCAAGGGCCATAACTCCTGTGTAAATGGTCCAATCTGGCTGTTTTTCAAATTTATCGGAGCTTTCATTGATATTAGCAATCTGGTAAGGTTTGGTAAAGATCGGATGAAAAATGAAGGCCCTATCATCTTAACTAGGCAAAATAAAGCATTTTTAAATAAATCAAGGGCCATAACTCTGCTGTTGCTGGTCCGATCTGGCTGGTTAAAAAAAATAAAGATAAACAAAAAAAAATAATTAAAAAAAAATAAAAAAATAAGGAAAAAACTAAAATAATTAAAATACATAAAAATATCTGGTAAAGTTTGGTTAAGATCAGATGAAAATGAAGGCCCTATCGTATTACCAAGGCAAACTGTAGCATTTCTAATAAAATCATGGGCCATAACTCCGTTGTTACTGGTCCGATCTGGCGTTTTTGAACTTGTCCGAGCTTTCATTGACATTAACAATCTAGTAAAGTTTGGTAAAGATCGGATGGAAAATGAAGGCCCAATCGTCTTTAATAACGAGGCAAATATAGCATTTTTAACTAAATCAATGGTCACAACTCCGGTGTTACTAGTCCGATCTGGCTAGTTTTCAAACTTGATCGCGCTTTCATTGATATTAACAATCTGTTAAAGTTTGGTAAAGATGGATGAAAAATGAAGGCCCTATCGCCTTAACAAGGTAAAAGTTAACAGACGGACGGACGACGGACAACTCGCCATCCCATAAGCTCTGCTGGCCCTTGGCCAGTAGAGCTAAAAACACCAAAAAAAATGTAATTGACAAAGTGGGAAAAGTAGGTAAACTTTCATTAATATTGACCTACTTTTGGTAGGTACATACTGTTGGTAGTAACATACTGTTGGTAGGAACATACTGCTATATTTAGATGTGTGTATGAAGTTTGAAAGCTGTATGCATTTTGGTATCCGAGTAAGGGAATTAATAAAACAAACTTGAATGATTTTTTTTCCATACACACTGACTGCCAAGGGCAACACTATATGCACTTTCGCACAGGGGCATTACATCCTGTGTGCATTGATATTATTACAATATTTCTGTATTTAATATCAGAAGTGAAAATTAATAACAAGATGTTGCAGTCTTAGCTTGTGTCATACGGGACTACGCGAGACTTGAGTAGGTTCTCAATCATCCTGTACTTCTTAGATTTTTGATTTATGTTACCCAACTGCCAAATTCCACAAGAAAGCCGTTACACCAGATTTAACCAATGTGACGTGTCTGTGTTTGTTATATATAATGCATACATATATATACATTTATGAATACATGTACCCGATTAAAAATACCCGTAATTAAGTATGCCTCTTATGAATTTCAAGTTACTTCTTTTACACGTGTAATTGATTGTTATTTGACCTATCTTAGTTAATTAAAATACTCAATGCTGATTGGTTATTGAGGTAGTTTTAAAATTCCTTTCAAGACCTCTGGCGTGATATCGCGTTCTACAGCTGTTAGGATGTCATTTTAAACGTCAAGAAAACATCCAAGCAACAATTACGTTATTTTAAGGCAACATTACGTTCAAACAACAAATTGTAAACAACAAGTCTATTATGAAATTGTTAAAGCAGACTAAAGCTGTATATTTTCTTCGTTTGGTTACGAGATGGGCATACAATGTAAGTTGTGTGCATTTGTTTGTATTATGTTGCTCTCTCTCTTTCTCTGTCTCTGTTCTCTGTCTCACTCTGTTTCTCTCTCTCTCTCATTCTTTAAGGCAAATAGCTTAATCTGGCCTAGTCTATAATTTCATTTTTAGACAAGAAATGTCACTGTAAGTGACAAATGCCTCCGAAGTGGTTTTGACCTCTAAGTGTGACCTTGACCTTGGAGCCACGGACCTGGATTTTGCACGCGACATGTCGCCTTGTTGTGGTAAGCACTTGTGCGAAGTTATTAGAAACTCCTTCCATGAATGTCAGAGTTATTAACTGGAAAACGAAAGCACTTCTTTTTTACCTTTGACCTCTAAGTGTGACCTTGACCTTGGAGCCATGGACATGGATTTTGCGCTTGACATGTCTTCTTGTTGTGGTGAGCACTTGTGCCAAGTTATTTGAAAATCCGTCCAGGAATGTCAGAGTTATTGACCAGACACGCACGGACGGACGGACGGACTGACAGACTGACGGACGGTGCGACTGCTATATGCCACCCTTCGGGAGCTTAAAAACAATGTTACAGCTGGCACACACAATATTTTCAACTAGGTATCTTTCATCCATTTAATTCAAATAATAAAATGTACCAATTATCACAAAAATATTTACACATACCATATATATATATATATATATTTACAAACAAAATGTTTATTAATCCTTAACCTGCTAAGCATGACTATAATAGCCTTTGCGTCCATTGTAAACCCAGATCAGCCTGCGAGTAAATGTCTGGCTGCTGATCAGTCATTTACTCCAAAACACCTCTTTGTCACATAAATGGAATGGTCATAATTCAAAGAAAGAACAATTCATTATATATATGTAGCGGGTTAAGGGTTAAATGACCTGAAGTGCAACTGCAGATCCATTTTCTTTGAACAAGATTATGCATGGTAAATGCTTACCAGCAGCTAAGTGGACCTCAGAGGTCCCTTTTACCATGCATGTTGTGAAATAATCTTCCCATAAAAATTATTATTTTGAATTTCAATTGATATACATAAACATAGGTAGTTTTAATTGGGGGAAAAATGGAGTTGCAAGTGCACTAAGTTTGAAAATATCTCATCCAAAAATAATTCGAACAAAATTGTTGTGCAGTAATGTAGGAAAACAGTTCAAATGTACTTATACAAAATTTCATTTATACGAAAAAAAGTGAAAATAATATATTTGAAATATAATGTGGCGTTAGAGAAGTTCCGTTTAGTATATTTAGGATATACCACTACTACAGTAATGACTTTACATTTAGATGAGTTTAATGATGTTATGTGACATTATGAGTTACATGTTTGTGATAAAAATTCCCCCGAATTGGTTTTGACCTTGGAGCCACGGATCTGGATTTTGCGCGCGACAATTCATGTTGTTGTGGTGAGCACATGTGCCAAGTTATTTGAAAATCTGTCCACGAATGTCAGAGTTATTAACCGGACACGAAAGCACTTCTTTTTGACCTTTGACCTCTAAGTGTGACCTTGACCCTGGAGCCACAGACCTGGATTTTGCGCGCAACACATCGTCTTGTTGTGGTGAGCACTTGTGCCAAGTTATTTGAAAATCCGTCCAGGAATGTCAGAGTTATTGACTGGACACAATTGGACGGACTGTGCGACTACTATATTCCGCCCTTTGGGGGCATAAAAATAATCTAACGTTCGTGATTATTCATTTTATTATTGCCTTTAAACTTGTTTGCATACCTTTGCATTGTCGCATCATCGCAACTTGGTAAGCAAGGCAACATGTTTTATGAATTCAATAATGAATAAGCACTTATGCTGTAGTATGTAAACATTTTACACAAACAATATTATTCTAAGAAATGTTGATTAAAATCACACTCGAAACTGCACAATCTTCAGATACAATCCAGACCCCTTGCCTATTATTTCATGATCTGGAAATGTGTTTAAATATAAGAATCTTTCATGGGTATCTGGTGAAGAAATGGAAATCCAACCCGAGGTATAAGTGTTTTTATCGATTGGAATTCCCTATCTGAACCGAATACTGATGATAGATTCTTTTTCTTGCATATCAGAGACATGTTGTGCATTGACGCCGCCAGCTACCAACGTTTTGCATGTTTTCCTGCATACCGGATGTTGGTGCGTTTACCCATAAAGATAAGACTTTCCATCCCTCATGTAAAATGTGGATAGCCTTATCCGGTATGCAAGAAATACCGAGGTAGTAGATACGCTTGGCTTGGACAACACAAAGATAAAGCGTCATGGTGACTGAGACAAGCCTTCCATGAGAGGTACACAGGAAAAATGTTATGACGTGTATCACATGTGTTACTTTCTTATTATTTGCATGTTTCTTTCATTTGTACAGTTTCATTTGTACATTGTGTTATTTACATATGTGTCACATATATTGTTCATGTTAAAATAATACACCTGTGGCACATATGACATGTATACATATGTATTTCATATGATGCTACGATACCAACAACACATATTCATTTAAAAAAGTTGTTTGTTTTAACATTGTAGAAACTGATAAAGCAACTGTTTCAGTTTTAATCTTGTTTAGTAAAAAAATATTTTCATATATATTACATAAAATTATGTGTTACTTTGATGTAAAATACATATGTGGAATACATATGTGGTATATACTAGTATGTAAAACATGAATTTCATGCCTAGATATTTTTCCTGTGTAAGTGTCAGTGCGGCCACTGACCAAGTGTCGGTGCGGCCACTGACCAGACACATATGACAGTGGAACAGGTAAAGGGACACGCGGCAATCTTGATTTTTTTGAAACTCGCTGCATCCCATTTTTCTGCATAACTTGCATTTTTTTAGTCTTTAATATTAAATATTAAAATAGCTGAAAGCAAATTGTTCTTGTATATTACTAACTGGTGATTATATTGCACCAGTAATATATTTAAAGCTATGTAGGATAATGAAGAACTATTGAGTTTGTATGCATGGTGTTTTACGTCATTTTCAGACCACCTACTTTTCCTGGGTAGAACCAGTACTGTACACCTCCCGCCATCCGTAAGAATCGACACTTCCTCACTTACAAGTCGGGTTCCCAGTGGGATTCGAACCCGCTGCGGTTAGAGGCGAGAAGGTTTACAATGCAATATTGTTAACACCTCGGCCATGGAGGCGCTACAGAACAATTGATAACAATGTCAGTAGGTTTGATTTTTTAAATAAAAATGATACGGGATTAAAAAACGAGATGGTAATTTTAATTCTTGATAACAATTTCAAGATGCCGTGCGTCCCTTTAAATGGTATTCATAACAAAATGATCGTCCCAGAAATACCGGTATGTTCATCCCACGGTCACAATGTGCATCCCATAGTCACAATGTGTATCTCGCATTTACAATGTTGTTCCAAGTATGGTTATAGATGACAAATTTATTTACAAACAATTGAATCAAAATGAATTGTTGTTCATCAACCTCTCAACACATAATAGATTATTTCGAGCTGCCCCAGAGAGAGGGGAAGGATACATAGGAATCTAGGAAACCTGCCTAGTCCTGCTATAGAACAGACCCCGATACATGGAACCCTCCAGTTAAAGTCCACAACAGACAGACGAGGCTAAGGGAAGTGCCTTGACTAAGGAATTAAATTGAATTGGGGTTTTATGGCGCACCAACACATGGAAGGTTATATGGCGCCTAACAGGAATGAACATGCCAGGCTCATCCTTCATGTACATCGAGATAAAATATGGAGAACGGGCCAAGAACCTTCTCACCCTGAACTGCAGAGTTGCTGCAACTTCTATTGTCGACACTCCATTTACGCTGGAGCCACGTTATTGTTTTTCTGCCACTGCTCTAGTGATATGAGCGATAGGCACCTGAAACAATGCAGGGTCATGATGAAGACCTTTAATGAGCATGAACAAAAAATGATAAAAAATGAATTTGGGAGGGGGTTCTACCTCTCTGCCTTCCCGTCCAATGGGATCTGCTGTGGCCCTATTCTTTGCCCTGTAACCAAACGGGGCCCCAGGAACCACATGGGGCTAAGGAATGTGCATTGCCTAAGGACACACTGAAGTAACCCAGTGGAGGCAGTGAGGCTTGAACCGTTGACCTACGTCAGATTTAAACATGCTATCCACTAGTCCACCGCAGCCCCCTACGATATTTACAAACAAAATGGATTGCCTTCTTTCACAGACAAATCTCAACATGTATGGCTCTCGAAACTTGCTTAGCCAAAATCCCTTGCTCAAGCTCAACACAAATATTTTGTTTAACTACAACTTTTTTTTCAATTAGTGTTTCCCATTGCGAAACTTTCAGGATAGCTGTTATATATGCTTATCTTTATGTAAAGTTTTAAGTCATTCCATGACCGTTAAGTAAGATAATTATTCCAAAGTGTATAGCTGAGCTTGGGTATGAGATTTAGACTCAAAAGTTTCAAGAATTCGGGGCCTGTTTATACAATCCACTATTGACCTTGGAAACCACAACATATAATACATGACAATATGTAACACTTATAAATAAAGTTATTTTCAATTAAAAATTTACTATGATCTTTTTTAATTCGATTTTTCTTTCTTTTTTCTTTCTTTCTACAGTAATTCTATCATTGGTCCCTCATATTTAAAGATCTAAACATTGGCTGCAAGTGTCTTAAACTGAATGAAACTAGAAATGTGTCCATCAGACATGGATGCCCCCACTGAAAACAATCAGTGTAAAAACGTTAAATTTGACGAAAAAGGGGCTTTAACTCTGGTAGTACTGGGTCGATTTTGACGCCGAATCGATATGCACATTTTGATATCATAGGTAAGCATCCTGTAAAGTTAGAAAAGAAATGGAGGAAAACTGTGGGAGAAGATTTTAACGAAAAATTTGACAAATAAAGGACCGTAACTCTGATAACACAGCGTCGATTTTGACGCCGTAAATGTTTGCACATCTTGACATCATAGGTAAGCATCCTGTAAAGTTTCGAAGCAATCGATGGAAAAGTGTGGGAGAAGATAGACACACAAGATATTTTCACCTAAAATTTGATGAAAAAGGGGCCATAACTCCGGTAATACTGGGTCGATTTTGACTTCGCCAAAACGATATGCAAATCTTGACATCCTAGGTAGGCATCCTGTAAAGTTTCGAAGCAATCAGTTGAAAAATGTGGGATGAGATAGACACACCAACTTTTCGAGACGAAAGGAAGAAAGGACGGACAGACATGGCTAACGCTATATGCCCCCTCACCATTCGGTGGTGGGGGCATAAAAAACCTTCTTTCATCCATATTTATAACTAGACGGATTCTATATTGGCTAAATTTGGTACTTTATAGCAATAAATAGATGTGTGTTTAATTTGAATTTCTTTATTATACAGGGCTCGAAATTAGCACTAATCTGGTAGCCTGAGGCTTGTAAAAATTCTGCCAGGCTACCAAATGTTTGTGGGTAGTCTGATGTAAAGTATTTGTTCAAATAAGCAATAAATTATAAATCGTTAGGTTGTGTAGTGACTGCACTTTCTAACCTAACCTTTTAAAAACCTGATATTTCCATAGTTTCAATAAATGCCTAAAGGGCAATTTTTAACAATTGCCTCAGTAATAAAAATTTGCGTTTTCCGCATTTTTTCCATATAGCAAGGTCTTAATTATTATGTGCTTGGATATAAACCTTGAACACATAAGAGAGTAAACAGAAACCAAAATCAAATTAATTTAAAATAAAATAGACCCAATTTAAGGATGTTGGCTGGGCAAGTTTTGACATCTTCAAGTCTAAACATTTTATTTTTTAAATCATAGTTTTATTTGACAACAGAATTGTTTCATTTTTTCCATTCTAGTAGATATGGATATAATGTAGGATTTAAGATGGTAACATACCAAATTTTAAGCAATTTTTTTTTTTTCATATTTTTTCCGTCATTTGTGATAATTTTTTGTTGTCAACAAAATAGGGGGTATGGGTAGCTCTGAGTATAATTTATCCTTTTGCTATAGAATAAAACAGATTTTTGTTTTTCAGTAGTGGAATACATATATAAAAGTAGATACTGAGCTAATTTTATTTTCGATCTCCATGTCAGTATTGTGTGTACAGTATTTTACATTGAAAATGTCAAAATAACTCCAAAATGGGTGTAATTTACAAAAAAAATAAATAAAAAATCATTAGAAGCCTGGTGACCTATATATTTTTTTACTTGTTTTAAAAGAAATGTCATAGGACCTTGACATATACAAGTTTTAAAAAAAGTTGATCATTGGAACATATTTTTTTATCTTGAATTAATTTTTCGGTAAAAACAAAAGTGGGTGGGGTACGGTCCATATATGTTTGCTTTTTAAAGTAAAAAGACGAACTAGGATTACAATTGCTTTTGTATAATTTGAAAGATATGTATATATGCAATCGAAAATTAATTGTTGTTTTTCAATAAACGTAATGTTATGAAAACAATTGTGAAAATGTTCAATGACAATATTTTTCCTCTTTTTAGTGAAATGTTGAAGTTAGAAATATGTGCATTCTTCAATGACGTCTAGTGGGTAAAAAAGCGTGGTGACCTAGCCTTTTTTTGATAATTTTGAATCTAAATTATACCAAAGAAGCTTTAAATATGAATTAAAAAAAATTCTCATCACTACGTCCTTTCCCAGCCAACCTCCTTAATATATGCTTTTCTATTGAATACTCTATCGGTCTAGTAAATTTCTTCTTGTATGGCAACATTTTAATACATGACTTTGGTAATGGTGTTCAAATTAGCTTGATTCACAACAATTAAGGTATGATGTTCTAGTTCTATTTGCTTGAAGGAATTGGAGACGATCTGGGAGAATACGAGTAAAACCATCATAATGTGTTATTATTCTTAATGAAATAAAAGATGGGAGAACTCGACGACTCGGCTAATTTTTGATACATAAATCATTAATATTAATTGATATGATGGTACACTTTTATTTAATAATTTGTAAAGCTGCTAGCAATAGAAACCCCTCCTGAATTAATATTGATGATTAAACAACAAAAAGACACGTTGTCATTGTGTTTTCCAGTCCGAACAATTTCATAAATTCAACCAAACTTAATATATTGCTTATATAATGCATGTGTACACTTCATATGAAACTGAATCCCATTAGGAGGGTTTTCTCTGGTATTTGTATTGGCACCAATTACTCTTCAAGATCACCTCCAGTCCCTTTAACATTTCTATATCAATTCCCATATCAAATCCTATATTTAACCCTTAACCCGCTAAGCACGACTATAACAGCCTTTGCGTCCATTGTAAACCCAGATCAGCCTGCGAGTAACTCGTAGGCTGATCAGGGTTTACAATGTCCGGCTGCTGATCAGTCATTTTCACCCCTTTGTCACATAAATGGAATGGTCTTAAAGTTCTCTGGCCATGTTTTGTTTCATGAATATGTTTATATGTATTTAAATCGAAATAAATACACAACAATAGATATTTACAATTCGCACATTGCATTATCAATGGAAAGTGAGAATAAGATTTTATTTGATGGCGTAGAAAACTTTGAAAAGGTAAATTAATCCACAGGTAAATGTATTTATCAATTATCTGGCAACAGTTGTGCAGCTATACAATTCAGATTTACCTCATTCCCCCGTGCAGTCACGCAGTAGTAAAAGTAGTATCTACGTCATGCAAATAATACTTATTTTTACATACAACTTAGTAGCGGATTTAAATATATGTTTCTCTCTGGGACTATTAAGAAATGTTCATATGATGTTTAAGAGTTAAATTTGTTAATTGATAATACTACAAAAAGGGTGGCCATTCATCTGTAATTCAAAGAAAGAACAGTCCAATATATGTAGCGGGTTAAGGCTTAATGAGGTACGAGTAGTCATAACAATTTAGATATAATTGTGTTGAATCATAAAAATTAGGTATGGTGTTCTATTTGCTTAAAGGGACACATGGCAACCTTGAGCGTTATATCAAGCATTAAAATTAGCACCAACTTTTAATAATCCTGTTTCATTTTGACTTCCAAACTGTTTGCATATAATTAAATAAATATTTGAGATTTCATTTGTCTTCATTATTTTCAAAACATTTTTTAAGATAACATTGGTGCAATATAATCGAAAGTAAGAAATTTGTAAAAGCAATTTGCTTTGAACTATTGTAATAATAAATATTAATGATTGTAAATATGCAAGCTATATAGTAAAACTAACGGGATGCCGTGAGTTTTAAACACATCAAGATTGCCGTGTATCCCTTTGACATGTCCATACTGAGGCCCATATTGATGGATCCAATCATAGCAATTTAGGTATAGTGTTCATTTTGCGTTTCATTTCCTCCGTCATGGGTGGCTCATCCTGAGTCAGGTCCCGGAGGCCATCTGAATGCTGCTTCTTCCCCACCAGTTCTAACAGAGCCTTGGCGCCCTCGTCTTTGTCCAGGATACTCTTCTTGGAATACTGTAATAAGGGGAGGTAATGGAATAATAGGTAATGCCATATAATTATTTTTTTTAATTAGGGGAGGTAATGCCGTATAAACCTTATGTGTTTAATAAGGGGAGGTAATGCCATATAAACATTTTGTAGTTATTAGGGGAGATAATGTCATAGAGGAGATAATGTCATGTAACTATTATGTAGTTAATGAGGGGAGATAATGTCATAGGGGAGATAATGTCATATAAACATTATGTATTTAATGAGGGGAGTTAATGCCATATATTTAATAAGGGGAGGTAATGCCATATAATAGTATTTATTTATTAATTTGTTTTTATAATAAAGCAATTGCAGCAGGGTGCAGCATACTTGTGTGCTTTATCCGGAAACGAAAAACAAATAGATCTGACATACCAATTATACATGTTGTGTTGGGAATTTTGTTAAGCGTATTTAGCTTTGAAAACTTGAATTCATGTCCTCGTGGAGGCCATTGTCATCGGAGAGTTTGTTATAGTTATTAGGCATGGTAGCCATATTGGAATATAATTAGCGCTAGCGAATATTTCGTATTTAAAGATTATTTTATTATGATAATGGAATTTCACAGTATGAAGTTTTTGCTCCTGGAAGGGAATCCGGGTTGTGGACAAAAGTTCATATACACAAATACCCTAAACATAATTTATTAATTTACAGTGTCATACATACAGAATAACATATAGCACTATTTGTGTGTATGAGTACCAAAGAACAATCAACACAAACTTTGTTACCACTAGATTTGGATATGGGGACAAATGGGTGAAATATACTTGTTAGCCGTATTGACATGTGTGAAAAATGCGTGAAGATTTATTATGGCACATAGTCGAATTGGCTCTAGTTCTATATAGTTTTTCTGAAACCACCCATCAGTGAGGAATTGAGGTGTCATTTCCCGACACATGTGGAAAATTTTCCTTTATTCCTACCTCATCTTCATCATCAGAGTCTTTTGTTTTCTTCTCGGGTCCCACGCCCCACACCTCAATTGTGTCCACCACAAACTCTGGGCTCCCTGAAAGCTGTGGACTTCCGTATGTCGTACATTTCGGCACGGCTTTGCTGTGCCCGCTGTTGAATGTGTAGTCTATCCATAAACCAAAGTAGTTCAACTGTCCGCCTAGACCCTGAAATTATTTGTCCAAAAGTGAAAATATTGTTTATGCATGATGATATATATGCCTGGTAAAATTCCAAGACAACTGGGTTTCCAAAGGGCAATTGACTGTATAATGCATATTAAAAGAGGATCTTGATTTTAATAAACTGCATGTAGCTATTTTAAAATTGTCTCGAAAAGTCAACTCTTTTTGTTGTGTTCAGTGGGATTGACCTTGAAGGAAAGGTCACTTTTACAGCTGTATGTAACATGGAATGAGGAGAATGCAATACAAAAATGTTGCGGAATTTTTCGCATGTGCAAGACACATTTCATTATTGTTAATAACTTAAAACAAGGGCCCAAGAGGGCCTGTGGACGCTCTACTGGCTAATATGGTTCTTATAACATCAATGAAGCCAGTGGCTTATAGTCTTAAAGAGTCAAAATATAGCATTTTTAACTAAATCAAGAGCCATAACTCTGCCATAACTGGTCCGATCTGGCTGGTTTTCGAACTTGGCCAGTAGAATAATAAAAAAATAAAAAAAAATAAAAAAAAATAAAAAGAAAAGAAAAGAAAAAAAAAAGAGTCAGAAAATCTGGTAAAGTTTGGTAATTGAATGTTGTTTAACGGCTCATCCACACAGAATAGGTTATTTAGAGCCGCCCCAGAGAGAGGGGAAGGATACATAGGAATCCGGGAACCGTGCCCTACTCTTATTATCAAATAGATTCCTATGTTTTTTTAACGTGCTCGGAGGATAGACCGATACACGGGATCGCCTGGTTTACGTCCCCATCCGACGGATGAGTAAAGTTTGGTAAAGATCAGATGAAAAATTGAAGGCCCTGTCGCCTTAACAAGGCAAAATATAGCATATTTAACGAAATCATGGGCCATAACTCCGCTGTTACTGGTCCGATTTAGCTGTTTTTTGAACTTGTCGGAGCTTTTATTGACATTAACAATCTGGTAAAATATGGTTAAGATCGGATGAAAAATGAAGGCCCTATCGTCTTAACAAGGCAAAATATAGCATTTTTAACTAAATCAAGGGCCATAACTCCGCTGTTACTAGTCCGATCTGGCTGGTTTTCGAACTTGTCCGATCTATCATTGACATAACAATCTGGTAAGGTTTGGTAAAGATCGGATAAAAAATGAACGCACTATCGTCTTAATGAGGCAAAATATAGAATTTTTAACTAAATCAAGGGCCATAACTCTGCTGTTACGGGTCCGATCTCACCCTTGGCCAGTAATGCTAATGAGTCTTCTTTCCCTCCGAGAAAAAAATTCTGTGCACAAAACAATTACATACCAATCCATTGGGTAGAGTTTCTTGGCCTTGATTAAAGTACATGAAGTTTTCATTGTACCCCGTTGTAGTGTAAACACCATAGTGAGGTTTTAGAGTAAACAGGGAACATTCTGGTGTACCTGCAAGACAAATACGAGAGTACAGACTCGGTTACTGTCATGATTATGGATATTCGCCCATCAATAACCTATAAACATGTGTCATAGCAAATGTTCAATTCAACTGCTGCAGACGGCATCAATGACAAACTTAATCTACTTGTGTCACCCAGTTAATACAAAAAGATGCTGACTTCTTGCAAATACAATTAATGTAGTCGTGAATCATAATGAGCAACTACCTGCCATTAGTGATTAACAGGTAATGTGCATTCACCTTCACTAAGCAACCACCTGCCATTAGTGATTAACAAGTAATGTGCATTCACCTTCACTGAGCAACCACCTGTCATGGTGACCACAGTGATGTGTTTCCAACTGTAATGTGCATTCACCTTCACTAAGCAACCACCTGTCATGGGTGACCACAGTGATGTGTTTCCAACTGTAATGTGCATTCACCTTCACTGAGCAACCACCTGGTCATGGTGACCACAGTGATGTGTTGCCATTTGTAATGTGCATCCACCTGTAATGAGCAACCACCTATCATGGGTGACCACAGTGATGTGTTGCCATCTGTTATGTGCATCCACCTGTAATGAGCAACCACCTGTCATGGTGACAACAGTGATGTGTTGCCATCTGTAATGTGCATCCACCTGTAATGAGCAACCACCTATCATGGGTGACCACAGTGATGTGTTTCCAACTGTAATGTGCATCCACCTGTAATGAGCAACCACCAGTTATAAACGACATGTCATGGGTGACCACATGTTATGAGTGACCACCATTGCAAGATATGTGTTTTTTTATATAGTAGTACTGCATTGACATAGGAATAGAATAGAAGAATATCTTTTATTTCCGATCACGGGCCATCACTCGCATAGTAATCACATAATAATTGCATATAAATGAGGTTATAAAATAACAAAAGCTTAATTCTGATAGCTACAACACAATTAACATAAGTAAACATCTAATTAGAAAGGCATAAAACAACAATAACAGTTTATCAATTAAAGAACTTCAAAAAGTTCTTACAACTACAGTTCTATTAAGCAGTTAAGTGCACATTAGGCTATATTTATGGAAAAGCCATGATTTATAAGACTATTATGACAGACCTGTTTTGTTACTTATATTACAGTTCAAATGATTAAATCTCATGGTATAACATGTGTAAATAAACTCTGCTGTTCTATTGATTATATATTCATCTTCATTACGTAGGTGACATCATGATTATATTGAATATTCTAACACGATCTCCGCAGTCTTTCATATACACAAAGAAGAGAGACAGCTGTATGTTATTCTACGATAAAATACAGCTGTTCCATTAATTGCCCGCGTATATTTCATCCGTTTTAAGCGCACGTTACATGACGTCACTTGGTAAATATACGTCACGAACACAAACTCAACAGTAATTTTAATAATCTGTTAATTACAACAAACTTGCCATGCTCCAAAACCATGCACACCCCGATATAAACCCATCATATGCATTAATACACATATAACTTAAATACGCATCTTGAACAAGCTGAGAACGTTTGACGTCATACAGCGCAAGCTATATGACGTAAGCAATGACTTAATTGTTTGTCACGTGACTACTAGTGTATTGAAACGCAAAACGTTGCATACGGGGGCGCCCAATGGAACAGCTGTAAACATAGCAACCTGATTACCTTGACCTGCGAGATAATATATAGTGCCCCAACAATAGCGTAAACAATGGGGCAACTGTTGTGTTAGAATCGAAATAATAAATACCTACCTGTATTTTATCGGTGATTAAAACACAGTTAGTCGTTCGGATGCGAGTAATGAAATCACTCGTGCTAACGCACTCGTGATTTAATTACTATGCATCCGAACTCCTAACTGTGTTTTATTCACCGATAAAACACAGGTACATACTTATTATTTCTTAATTCAAATACCATATTTCTGTTCGAAAATCCTTCCAAATGTATTTTATTCATAGTCGAGAACTCAGGTATTCATTTCATGCCTTATCCGATGCGTATCCAAACAGTATAACTATAAATACAGTTTAAAACCTAGTGGTTCCGACTTTCAACAACTGTCACATTTGCCGACTAATTTACAACAAAGGTGTATATATCGTAAATGCAATAGTTGAGGAAATGTAACTTGTGTGTGACTATATTCAAAGAAAGAACAGTCCATTATATATATGCAGTGGGTTAAGGGTTAAAATGTGCATTGAATAGTTTAACGTCTCATCAACACATTACGTAGGTTATTTAAAGTCCTTCCCAGAAAGAGGGACAGGACATACTACAGACACAGTTTGGATCCACCTCCTCCTACTATCTAATATGTTTCTCTACTTCCTTTAAATGACTCCACTACATTGAAATGCCCAGTTCTCTTCCGACGGATGGAGCAAGATTGTTTGTTTGAATTGTGTTTTACGTTGTTTTTAGCACATGTTAGGTAAAATGTGTTGGTCGACTTTTAGTGGTAGAAGCAGACCACCCCATTTTTCCCGAGTAGAACCAGTACTGTATACCTCCCGCCATCCATAAGAATCAACACTTTATCACTTTATGGAGCAAGGTTAGTGAGTGGGCGTCAAGGTCAAAGTGCAAGGACACATGGCGGCATCCAGAACATGCAACATTTTGATTACCAGGCAATACAAAATAGGATGCTATTAAAGGGACACTGTCCGTAACTTTAAGCTTATAAAACACACAATAATTATGTTCCCAAACATTACACACTAAACATTATTGAACATTTACTAATTAAAAGCAAGATTGTTTGACGGAATTCAATCGCGGTACAAAAAAAAAGTAAATCCGCTAAGTGCGTTTGAACTCGTAGCCCAAACTAAAATTACACTCGCAGTAATAATAGTGTGCGTGAGTATAAAGTGGTCGACAACGCTCCCGACTGAGCTAAGCGGGCTATACATATTACACAATACATACTATGGTGAAAACCTAATGCGCTAATGGCAGTCACGTGATCGCAGAAAAGGTAAATATTGTGGGTCCCACTTTATTTACATATAATAATTAAAACTTCTTTTTTTTCAAACTCACAAATGTATTCCTACATACTTCTTAGGGTCTGTCCTCATGTTTTCATGTATACATTTCACTGAATAAAAGTCAGACAGTTATTTGGTTATGCTCAATATGCTTACTTACGGACAGTGTCCCTTTAAGTCAAATAAGAAACTTTTAAAATAATTAAATTGAAATTAAAGAATACTTTAGAACTACAAAGATTTTCTCTCAACTGTGAACATCTTAAAAGCACCATTAATATAAAATGCAATGGTGTTATTTTCAGGATCTGTGCAATGCAAAGTCGTTTTCAAACAGTTATCTTACCATAAAAGTTAGCCTTCATTTCCCAGCCCTCTGTAACATAGGCCCCAAACATGTGGCCATCTTTATCTTGCACCACTAGAACATTGGGGCCCTTGCCGCTGATGAAGCGCACTAGCTGTGAGAAGCTGTCGCCATGGAGACTGTTGCTGTAAAGCAGACGCCATTCTGACTGGTGCGCTCTGGGAAGATGGTAGTTGATGAAACTGATGGACAACTCATCCAACATTGTGTGCGTTTTTTTCCAGTCGACATTGGTGACAACCGGCATTAAAGACTGCATTCCCCTGGCAACAGTTTCACTCTGTAATGTAGAAAGATAGTGACTAGTGGCACTCACATTGTCTTGGCTTATAAACACAGACACTGTCCACTACCTGTATATAAATAGGCAGCAATAATAACATCGATTTAATTCTGTTCCACATCAATACCTCAATACCTGTAGTTCAAGAGAAATAGCAAACTTTTCTGTTTTTGTATATTTTTTTAGACACGGTGGCCATTTTGGGTTTTGCAAGAATCTCCATTTTATCTCACCAAGATGAATCCCATGGAAATATACCACTACGATTTTGATATCTTTCCATGTTACGTTATTCCGGCTGTCTGTGAACAAGATGCCTCCGAAATATCTAAATAGTTGTTACCAGCATTAAATCATATGTTATTTAACTTTTATCAAAGTTATGATTTCGTTATGACAATCTTTGGTCTCTGAGAAATGTCATTCTATACTCTGAATGTGTTGTTTTATGGATCATTGTGTGAGGAGGTGTACGTGACAGTTAATAAAACACGTGTATTTATGCATGTTCATTCTATCTGCTGAAACAAAAAATATTATGAAATTAATGATTTGTTTTTATGTTTATATGATTTTGAAATCTGCCTCTTAATTATGTTACTAAATGAAGAAAATTTCAAAACGAATGTCAGTTTTTTTACAAAAAAACACTCGTCAGAATGCAGCATTTCGACTCTTATCTTTTAAAAATGTTCTATACCCACACCCCACACACCCCACCCCCGCAGCCGGAAGGGGTTGGCCCATCCCACACCTACCCCCTTCGCCTCTTCGAGACTCAATTACGACCCCCTTTTACAAAACCTGGCTTACAACGGCCCTGTATCAGCAAGACAGCCATTAAAATAAAATACTCTACTACATTTTATAGGCAACAGTTGTCGATAGGGTATTTTCAATGCAAATTTCCTCATCATCAGAAACAATTAAATTTTTGTATACCAAAAAAACAACATGCTTAGTGCAGTGTTAATAGGATGTAATGTACTACTACATCAGTTAACACATGAGGTGTTGAACCTATTTATTTGGCATAAGTTGCAAAGTTTGTTTCTATTCTACGGATTGAATTGCTTATCCTATTATAAAGTTATAAATACTTTGTCCGTTTTTCATTTTATGTTTTAATAAGCATATTCTGCATTTAATGTTTATGATTTCACAACCAAAATTCACAGAGCACATCTGTGGCTGAGTGGTTAATGACGTTGCGTTGTAAACCTTCTCGCCTCTCACTGCTGCAGGTTTGAATCCCACTGGGAGCTCGACTTGTGAGGAAGTGTCAATTCCTACGGATGACGGGAGGTGTACAGTACTGGTTCTACCCAGGAAAAGTTGGTGGTCTGTCTCCAGCATAAAAAATCGGCAATTATATATAACCGTACATGTGTTGAAAATGACACAAAACACCATACCAATAAACAAACGGAGTCAGCCAGATCAAAATTGTTCATAAACAAAGATAAATGAACATTAGGCCCAATTTAATGCATTAATTTTTGCATGTTTTATATGAAACAGAAGAACATTATTACGGTTTAATTTGTAATTGTTTCCGAATTTATACCCATGATTCTTCCAGATCCAGATGTAATACTTACAGGAGTCATCGGAAGGAACAGTTCACTAAACACCCGATCAAAGAACTTGAGGAACAACGGGCACTTCGAAATCCAATCCTCTACTTCATCTTGGCTTTTCTGTCTATCTATTGTGTCATTTACCCTTGCATCTTTTAGTCCCATAAAATGTAAACACAGTCTATCCGTGTCCTCATCAGACACCGTGGTTTTCCATGTCTTGTACGGCGCATCTTTTTTACTTAAAAGAAGATAACTTCTAACTATTGCACACACAGTCTGTAAAAAGAAAACTTATGAATGAAATGTACATTGAAGGTGTATAAAACACTGTCTACTGTGATGTATTGTGCATTTGTAAACATATTAATATAACAAGACCTATTAAAGGAATCATATTTTAAAATTAAATTTTGAAAACAGTTTACAAGATGGGGAACTGAATTTCAAAGGAATAATTATAAGGGGCCTTGAAGCGTGTGGGTGAAATGCACCGACGAATTTAGAGAGATTACATTTCGTCATGCTTGCAAGGATTTACAGAGATTTACAGAGATTTCTGAGTGATTTCTACTAGACAGTTGTTTTGGAACTTCTCAATGAAAATAAATAAATTTCCATCTTTTGTATCTAAAAATCCCACAAAAAATCAAAACTCAATAAAATATTTTTTATAAACGCGCCCGCCCCCTCGCCATTTTGCACAGCGCGCGGGTGCTACTATTAGGGGTACTTTATTTTCTGAGGGAGATGAAAATTGGTTAAACAAGCGAGGGTGGAGTTAGTTTTTCACAACACATGATAACCGATATGAAGCATGTGTCGTTATCCAAACTGAAGAATGTCGGAATTTGATGAAAATGGGGCTGGCAGTTGAATCTAGAACGTTTATATTTGTCATATAAACTACAGTCATCCGACCACCTGGTTTAAGCGCCCACCTGTCATAAGCGACCACTTTTAATTCCCCCTGACGAGTTTTGCTATTAATTGATACTGTATTAAGCGACCACCTGTCTAACGTGACCAACGACCGCATATTTTCATACCAAAAGACCGATTTTATGATCAATTGGTGACCACCATTTTTTTCTTCAGAAAATCAAACTGAAAAAAAACACAAAAACAGTTTAGCTATCAGTAATTCACACAGAAACGAGATCAAACATAAATTCAACAATAACCTAATTAATCATCCCCCTGTAGGAGATATCAAATATAGTACCAATTCATAAGTTGCAATACTAATTATCACCTTCGAATAATTGACGTGGAAAACATCGATGATTGGGAGCGTTATATTGAAAGGTTGAATTGTTCATTAATATTCATAAGTTTATTTTTATAGGGATTGGTCAATAGTCAAGTGTCCTCATTAATATTAATGAAGTTATATTTATACGACGTAGTGATTGGATAACATAATAATTTGTTTATATCACGTGATGGCAACGGTAATATATTTACTCGCTATTTTTAACAGCTGATTACAATAAATAAAGTTACTAAAATCATGTCGAAGCGTAAAGTGTTAATGTTAGACGAGCGTATTAAAGTGATTGAACTTAGTATAGTAATCGAAAATGCGCGTAAAATAGCAGACAAGTTAGGTGTCGGTAAAACACTAATTCAGAACATATTAAAACGAAAATCGGAGGTTTTAGAGAATTTTGAGAACAATGTGTCTGGTGACAGAAAACGTGCCCATTATGCAATCAAACACATTCTTACAAAGAGATTCTTTTTTAAAAAATACAATGGCATAAAATGCTTTAAACAAGTTAATTGCAGAATAACAAACTGTTTTTGTGTGCTATTATCTGTGCTTTTATCTGTGTTGTGTGAAACACTCTTTATATGATCAAACTGTGAAATGCTGGCTACTAGTGATACTAATAATTGTTTGTTTTGTGTTTGATTATCTATTTCATGATCTATTTCATGATCTATTTCATGATCTATTTCACATGTTTATATTTCATATACATTTAAATTGAAAACATAAATTAAAGTTGTCTTAGTTGCAGAATTGTTTATTATTCCTTTACAAGATACCCCTTATATATGAAATAATACAAGATACCTACAATGTAAAGCATTCATTTTAATACATGTACATGTATTTCTCTTAATATTTCATAAAAAATCAAACAATGTTAGACACTGTTTTAAGAGACTACCTGTATTAAGAGACCACTTTTGATCTCTCCCCTGAGCGGTCTCTTAATCCAGGTTTGACTGTATATAAATTATATTAGTGATCCATACAATTCAATATCAGACATTTGAATAGGCAAACTTGCCGTTATTTGTTTACCTGATATAGATTATACAGCCTCACATGTCCATGCACTACACCACTGAATAAACAAACAATATCAGCCTTCTCCGTGTATGTCCCTTTCAGTACCGCTGCAAGAAATTCCCCCAACTGAGCCTCGGATATGTTTTTTCCACCATGAGAATCCTGCTTGTTCACCTGACAGTTACAGATTGCTGGAAAAACCGCGTCATGCAGTCTCGAATCAAACCATCGAGGTAGGAATTTCTGAAAACAGACAACACATTATGCATCAGGAACTTTCCTAGGCCAATTTCAGCCCCACATGCCAAAAAAAATTGTTCCCCACAGAACATTTATATCTTCCCTGATTTGTTTATATATTCATTTTTTTTTAAAAATAATTGAAGCCTTATTTGACCATGTATGTGTTGCATTATAATTGTACATACAATTTGTACATTTCATGCATTCCCCCCATCCCTATTTCAAATGGCCCCTGGCCCCACTTTCAACCCCCACCCCCCTCCCTCCCCATAGCAACTAAAATATACGCTGTTTTATGACACATGGTCATTAATATAATGTAATTAATGGTCATTCAATTGCACAAAAGTCAGAAACAAATGCTTGTACATGTATGTGTAGATAGTCCAGAATATACAAATATTTCAGGGCTTCAGATTTATATTGGAATGCCCGGATTTAAAATTTATTAATAATAACTATCATGTTAAGACATTGCTGTGGCATATGAAGTAGGTAAGCTGACTCTCGCACTAAATGAAAACAATGAATTGATTCAAGTCTCATGCTCTGTGTAATGTCTAACAATGGCAGGGTTTAACCAGTTCATACCAGTTTGCATAATTGCCCCAGGAAACCTACACATGTAGTACTTAGTGTTTGCCCTACTTTTTCCTCCAATCAGACGGTGAGGAATTTTAAAAAAATGGCGAACTTATTCATGTAAATTTCTAACGATCAAGAATTTTAACCATTTAATCATTAAGTAATCGCTTACTAAATGCCACGCCCTTGTTTTGGCACGAACGTGTTAAGATGCATGGTTTCGTAGAAGCGCGGGGACAAAGTAGGGCAAACACTAAGTCAGTTAGAGGCTAAGAAGTGAAATTTTAACAATTAAGAAACCCCGGTCAGTCGCTGCGCTCCTTCCCTTAGGGTTTCTTAATTGTTAAAATTTCACTTCATAGCCTCTACTAATACTTAATTTAGCAAATTTAGGTAAAATTGTGTTTTTTGCTAGATTTTTGTATACAAATAAGCAGAATTGCATAAAATATATATTGCAATTATCCACATATTTTCACACATGCACATGAAGGAATATAAATACAGTTGTTCTTCATAATCATCTGCAAAAAAGCACAATATGCAAATGCCAATATACCGGTGACTCTAAACACTGGTTTAAACAATATTGGTTCTCAAGCATACATTATCATAATGATAAGGCAATATTTATATTATAAATCAATTTAAGGGAAAAAAGCTTAAATCTTATAATATATACCTTTTTACGTAATTAGATAATGTTAAGCAATGGTATAATGTTAAGCAATGGTATAATGTTAAGCAATGGTAGGGATCCATCCGTAAGGGGTACTGTAGTTTGAAAAGAAAGTATACAAATAATGGATTATGTATATATCTAACATATAGATTGATGTAGTAGATATCCGACCAATTAGCTCAATTAGCTCAGTTGGTAGAGTATTGGCAGGGCACTTGTTTGGCCATTCCCATCCCATAAAAGTATATATTATTTCCCTTTTCCTGTTATCAATTCCCGTTTTAAAAAGAACAAAAAAGACATTTCTTGTTTTTATTAGAATCTTTTTAACTCCAATACAGGAAAACAGCATACTTTTGCAATTTGGAATGGTACATTTGTGGTGCCACTTAAATAATAAAAACACACACACTAATTTGTGTTTCTTAGAAATTCCCCTTTGATATGAAAACAACGCAAAATTCCCCTTCCTGAGGGCCCTGGCCCAGTCCCCTAAAAGCGGACTAGTGCCCTGATTGGTGATCAAGGTAGTCCGAAGGTCGGAAGAATGAAAAGGTCCAGTGTTTGAGCCTCTGTCTTGCCTCACAGAAGAGGCATACCCTCTTGGTTTTAAGTCAATACGGGTATATCTTAGAAAGTATGAATTAAATTAACATTTCAAGCATCTAAAGTGATCATCAATATTATATTTATTTACCTATCTGAACCGAAATATTTGTTATGTTAGTCTTATTAAAATTGTAATGGTCAGGTCAACCCTTTTCAGACGAAGTTAAAAAATATTGAATTTCCGATACTGATAATTATTTAGGTCAAGTGTCATGTGACTGCTGATAAATATTTCCTCCAAAATTCAGACAATTTCAAAATTGAGACCAACAATCCTTTTGGCACTCGCAATTCTCTGAACATCTTATTGTTTATCTTTAAATTTTAAATCCTAATTATGCTCCGAGAAGGGTTTGTTCGACTACTAAAATCTTTCCATGTTGTCAGTTGATAGTGGAATTATTTGATGAGGGGAATATGAACGCCTTCAATGCGCGCGAGAATATCACGGGAATTACTACGCAAAATGACAATATAGCAGATCAGGATCATTCAATAAAGGGTCCTGAAGCTTGTTCTCTTATCGCTATAATTCTCAAATATGCTGTCGTGGCTAATACGCCGCCATTTACTATTTACCTGTATTCGCTTTATCGGAGTTTATCAAGAGGTCTTATCAGTTGGGTACTTTTAGAAGCAAAAACACGCAGATTCTGTCAAGGTGAATCATGTAGCCTATGCTATTAATTACGGTCCAACGGTGTTTGTGATTTTAATTATGGGTCGATCAATATTAATTATTGTTATTTTAACACCCTTGTTCTTTTTATCGATCAAACAAATTTATATGATTATCGGCAATAAATATTCATTATCGGCATTTGAACTCATATATGCGCGTTTGTTTCGCTAAATATATAATTAATTAACTGCGTCGGAAGGCCTTTTCATGTTAAATTTTTAAAGTAATCTGACGTAGTTTACAGAAATTAATTCATAATAAATATGTGTTGTTTTTGACATCAACTTTATGGAAGATGAGTGGTCGGCATTTAACGTAATCATTGTCATACTTTTTTCCCCAATTCTTTTATTCGGCATACTGTAAGGAAGACTTTATAAAATGGTACCCTGAGGCTGACTGGCTGTCCTAAGTAGGATTTGTGTTTAGATCAAAGAGGCCATAAATCACAAACACTGGCTACCGTGGTGTGTTGACATCAGATAATTGTGAAATATTTTAATTTTTTATTTTATTTATGTTATCCATTTGTGAAATTAAACACATTAGAAATTAGAATTACATGGAATCATAGACAACAATACCGTGGTATTGATATCTGTGAATTGATGGAATAAAAATGAGCCACGATTAGATATGTAGGCCACACATAAGCATAAACACTGTGGTATACCGTACCCTGGATATTGCTATGTACAGTGAGTATTGGTGAGTATTATCATTGGATTTCGCGACGCCGGAGATCGAACGAGGGTAAGTTCAGTTTCAATTTTTAGTGTTTTTGAGGTTGTTTGATATAAATTTGATAAAAAATTAAATAATTTGATCATTTTCCTTGTCCCTGAAAGCCCGAAAATGTTTCGATATTGCTTAAAAAGGTAATAAGAAGGCAAAACTCGGCTCTTTACTCACGCAATAAATAAACTAGGGTCTGTCAAATTTGATTTTTTTGTTTATATTCTTCCGTAAACGAAAAACTTAAATTGAGCAAATTGTGATCCCTAAAACCAAGTAGCTTTAGTCCAAATTTCTGAAAAAATTATGAAAGTACAAAAAAGATATAGGTAAAAAAAGATACAATCAAGTGTACCAAGTATTGATTTAGTGTGTGCCGAGTATTGCATTCTAGCTCAACTTTAGTGTACCGAGTATTGTACAACATAATGAGTAAATTAGAATGGTAAAACGATAACTTTTGTCTGTTTCTTTTATCTACTTATCGATTAAGTCATTTCATTTTGCTGAAAATATATTGTTATATGATATGTATAAAAATATTTTAAAAAATCGTTTAAAAAAGACGATATGACCGATAAAGAGGTATTAAAAGAGAAACATGAGTTTCACTGATCAATTGGTAATTAAAATTGGCAAAGACTGATAGAAATTCTTTATTGTGTATGGTAAAACATATATGCTAATAACCTCGGATCTAGGCGACTCATGCTTGGCTGCATGTTTGTCACGGTTAATGTCAAGTTGTACCTATTAGGATGACACCCCTTTTTTGTACGCAGTATTCAGTCTGATTTTAGAGAGTATTCAGTACTGGTGCGCAGTACTCGCCCGACGCAAAATGTGGAGAAATCAGTACCCGGTCAGTCTCGGGTCCCGAAATTAAATGTACGCAGTAATCGCCCTCAATTTTAGGGAATACTCGGTACTCATAGGGGAGGGGTTACACCCCCATCTATGGGTGGGTATTGCAATAAAATAATCAATTTTACGAAAGCAATTGCAAGTGTCAAATGTTTCAGAAGTTTTTCTTTACTCCATGTCAGTCTGGTTTTTTTTTTCTGATCGCCTGAATGTTCATTGAAAGGTTTTTAGCATGGTGAACTTGTTCTATAAATAGATCAATCATCATCATCACATGATCATCACGTGTGATATAATAATCCTGAATACGTGTGCTGATCGTGTCGGCGAGACCGAATGCAAATCAACAAGATCTGACTGGGTATAAATCTTAGACCGGGTCAATTCGGACACTCCAGTTTTAGAATAAATACCTTATAGATCATCAAAATTTGTAAAGGATTAATTAGCTCAGTCGGGAGAGCAGCAGTCCCATAAAATTATGGATTATAAAGCGAGCGGGATGGGTTCGAATCTGAGCAGAACCCAATTTTTTTTATTCTAATATTTTTTTTATGCAAAAAAGTTTGTTTAATTCATGCCCAATGGTCTTAAAGACGTACATCAGAATTTTCCTAGAAACAGCTTAAATTATAAAATTGTTCCAGTTCACGATAGAAAACACTATCAATCAAAATGTGAAGCTAGAACCATTTTGTTAATGTCTAAAGTTTCAGAACACCATATAGCTAGGGTGGACTCGCACGTAATATGCTAAGATTAACCCTGGTGCGTCACCTAGGATAGCACGTATTACTGTGCAGAATGAATTTCTTTGCAAATAAAAGATTTTATAGGCTCATTATGTTTTGGTCATGTAGAATAAAATATTAATATTTGTCAATTTTAAATCGGACACCTATAGACCCCCATAAAAGGCCTGATGTACTCCCTATTAGACTTAAGTCGGAAAACAAATTGTGTGTGTGTGTGTGTGTGTGGAGAGTGGGGGGATTTTTTTAAAGATTTTTACGACTTTTATATATGCGTCAATTTGGTAGAGGTAGACCTCATCTGTTTTGAAACAAACTCGTAGAACCACAGTCCTGCCGCGCGTTAGTGAGTAGCTGTCAAACATTATTCAATGTGCAAACGCGTAACAAGCGGGACTCGAACGTATGACTGTAGCATTGAGAGATATACATTACACAACAAGAGTAGATCTAAACACAAATATGTTACCTTTTATTACAATTTTCAAATTACATGCAAAACTGATTGAATTATATTCTGTTAAGGCCAAAACACAACAAAGCAACATAAAAATAAAGGGGTAAAGTTGTTGTGTCGAGGGTAAAAACGGCGATTCGGTTGGGTGACAGGAAACAAAATACTTTGTGTTTAGGCCTAAGGTAGTAAACGAAATTTACCGTGACTTTGGTGATTATTGTCAACAAACGATTTGCCGACTGAAAAAAAATCCACGTAAAAATTACAATTAGTGATATCGTGAAATTCTCAGTAGCGTTCACATACATGGTTGAACAATATAACAACGAAATAATGGTGTATGAACATCATGTTCACTCCGAGTTGTGAGATTAAATCACAACGGTATCCCGAGAACAGTGGTACTCCGAGTTGTGAGAATGAACTACAACGGTATCCCGAGACCAGTGGTATTCCGAGTTGTGAGATTAAAATCAAATGAGCACAAAGATTTATAAGTTATGTTTTGTATATGTGTAGTCTGTATGTCTCTACTACAAGTTGTATTTAAAACATATGTTCTTTGAGTTGAAGGTCACACTTTTTGGAACACGGAAGCTTCAGGGAGAATTTGTCATTTTACAGTGACATTCCATGTTTAAATTTGTATATTATAAATCTTTGTGCAGCGGGGGATATGGCTGTCTTTCAGCTACACTCTGACTACTGACTACACTCGTGTTTATTTGATTTTAATCATACTTGCATAGTAGGTCGATATCAATGCAAGGTTGTTTCCTATTTTAATTCAGCTATGCTGGTCAAAGGGTCTATGAATTACCTCCCCTTGAATTGGCAAAATTAGCTGTCTTGACCCTTTTGACGCTATATTCACAGTGTTTCTGCAGGTCTCAATTTTTTAGGGGTCATCCTTGACCCCTTATGGAATAAACTGGGGGTCATTTTGTAAATATAGGGGTCATATTTTTTGGACATGCATTTTGATGAATAGACACATGGATATACAGGTGTATGTAGATCTATGATAGACCATGTGATGTCAGATAGACATGCATTATTAGTTGATTAGACATCTTCGGTGGATTGGTCAGCAAAAAAGAGGAAGTTAACCGGCGTAATGTTTCATTTTGGGTTTTATTTATTTATTTGCTAGTGTTTTTATATAAGCGTCTACCTACTCAGACCCAGATACACGCGATCGATATGACGACGACAATTACGCGGAAAGTACAGACAATAGTTTAACCTGTTCTAAAAATAGACCAAGAATGAATAACTTTTTTTCCAATCATGGGCCATAAAGATGGCATTATAATCACTGTAAAATGAACAACATAATGAAACATAACAAAAGCCTAATTCTGATTAGCATAATAACAGTAAATTGAAATGAAATTATAAGATGTAATATGATCGATATGGCGATGACAATAACACGAAAGTACAGGTATTAGTTTAGTTCTAAATATAGACCAAGATGTAAATAGAAATAAGTTCCGTCGTGATTTCTTACATTTGAAGCTTTTCAAGAAAGTATTACGACGATAATTTGACAGGTATTTCATTGCTAGCCTAGTCAATTTCATTTCGTCACGAAAAACGCACAAGCTGATTTATGTCGCGTCGCTGATCATTTTAGTGCGTCAAAAACGCAAGAAACGCGCTCTTGCGGAAACACTGTATTCATTTCTAATGACTCAAACTTTGATAGGTGATGACTGGTGATGTTTTCTGATACACTTTAACACCTGTGAAGATGATGAAGCGTTTCGAAGATTAATTTTCATTATAACCAATCATTCCTTTTGTTCCCTTCTTTATTCCTGTATATACCTTACCTTATCTAGTTTTAATCGCCTTAGTTCCAGATACATTAAACAATGCATTGATGTATTATTACATGCAATGATGTATTGTTATTAAGAAGAGTTGACACATTTTCAGTCCATCCATGTCATGCGTGATTGGAAAGAAACTTTCCATTACATGGATGCACAAATCATAGTTCACCATGCTCTCAGTACCTTCGGTACTTTGATTATTAATTCGATCATTACAGGTGCGGATTCATGAGTTTTTCCCAAAAGGTGTCTTCTATATTCCAGAAGGGGTCCAAAATCGTACGAACGTCTGCTTTCATTGTGATTTTAATAAAACATACCTTATATTTTTGAAATCCCACGGGGTAGTGGTCCTAACCCCCACCCCTCTGGATCCGGCATGCGCGGATCCAGAGGGGGTCCGTGTGTTCAGACCCTCAGGGATTTAAGAATTCTCTTAAACTCACGTAGACATTGGACGCTGTGGATGTTATTTTCTTAAAATCACATCGAAATTGGAAGCCCGTACAGGGTTAGACCCCCCCACCACCCCACTGGGAAATGGTGGTATATGTTGGATTCACTCTGGCCAAAATTCCTGGATCCGCACTTGATCAGTGCCTGCATTAAACATAGTAAGCTAGGAAGGAAGGTAGGAAGCTCTTTATTTAATTCAATAGCTTAGATATGTGTTGATGTCACTTATTTCAGTCATATGGCTTTCATCGGACAAACACTTACAACACTTAGTGATGCGCCGTAGTGGGATGGTAGCATGCTCGCCTTAGATCAAAAATATTATTTAAACCAGCGTAAAATAACCAATTGGACAAATACAATATTCACAATATGACCACCTATACAAAATCAATATATTTATTAAGATTTGTCTCAAAAATGAATCAAACCCTTACACACAGTTTCTTGAAACCCCCAGTAGTTTGAAAAGACCCACCCCAGGACAATAAACACACGCCCTTTTGGACATTACAAAATGTTTGGTACGTGGACGATTTCTGGATACAATGAAACCCTCTAGATAAGATCCGCTCAACAACCAATGGACGAGTTTTTTTACAAATAACCACTGCTTCAATACCACACTCAAAACAAACAAAATTTCTCCATTTGATAACGATTTTGTGGATATTCTGTAATAGCCACGTAGGTCACACAACTTCGAAATGCTTCCTTTGCATATACACTGTCAATAAGTATACACAATAATTTATATTTAACATTGAATGTGGTATATACTCTGTAGGTACTCCTTGCATTTACTCAATATTAATGGCCAATACTCGGTACACTTGAAAGCAATACTCGTGACACCGGCGAGCAACACCAAAACAATACTCGGTACACTGACATGCATATTTATTATATAAATGCACTGTCATCTGTGATTCCTTTGTTGATTAAACATTTACAACATAAACTCTGATGCCGGGATCACAATTTGCTTGATTCAAGTTTTTCGTTTACGGAAGAATATAATCAAAAAAATCAAATTTGACAGACCCTAGTTTATTTATTGCGTGAGTAAAGAGCCGAGTTTTGCCTTCTTATTACCTTTTTAAGCAATATCGAAACATTTTCGGTTTTTCAGGGACTAGGAAAATGATCAAATTATTTAATTTTTTATCAAATTTATATCAAACAAACTCAAAAACACTAAAAATTGAAACTGAACTTACCCTCGTTCGATCTCCGGCGTCGCGAAATCCAATGATAATACTCACCAATACTCACTGTACATAGCAATATCCAGGGTACGGTATACCACAGTGATAAGTAGGCCATATATATGACAGCGCTAATGGTTTGTTTTGAAATTTTAATTTGAAATTATGTATTTGATGTAACATTATAAAAACACTGTCCTGTAGAAAAACACTGTTTTAAAACAATTTACTAAACACAGGAATTATGATCTTTGAGTAAGGTCAGGAACATCGACAAGATCACAAGGGAACGAGGAAGTTTAATAATCTGAAAGTTAATATTAATAGCACAACTAGAGACAGCTTTCCCACATTATATAATATGTCTTAAATGTGTCTATAGTCATTTATTGATAGATCCTGCACTGTGCACTCACTAAACAGTATTATTCACGAGACCCCTTTGAAATCCCGTGAAACACGACAGAGAGATTTGATAATGGCAAAAGGGTCACGGCCTGAATAGGCAAAAAAAAAAAAATTGTTAATAATTTCTGCTCATATGAAAATATTATGATGAAATTTGCAGATTATCTTATTTGGGGCATTTCTGTTAGTTTGATCTACACTTTGAGTAAAAATACTGAACTTAATTTTTATTTGATCTTTTTTTTTACATCGGCTGTTATCGAAATTTTATGTATACAAAAAAGACTCAATTTTAATTTTAAAATTATCCTTATTGCACTTGGTTAATCATCACAAATACACAATGCACAAGTCAAAACTTTGTCGATACTCAAACTGAGTTCTTTAAGATACGTTCACACATATTCATGGTTAGACAGAAGGAAATGCATACGTACATTTTAACCAACGGAGGCAAAAATGGTTGTCCTCAGTGGAACTTCCAATAAAAAAAAACAAACTAGAACGGAGACATTTTCGACGTTAAAAGTATGCTAGTTGTAAACATCGTATAACGTCGGTTAGTGAGATTAAAGTTGGTCACTGTACAAATCCATCGCCATTTTTCATGCGAGTGAAGGTGTTTCAGAACAGAAACAATGGCGGAATCAATAGTGATTTTGATCCTTTCGATTTTGGGTATCTTACTGCACTATATTAAAACAAAATCAATGAAGAAATAAAGAATAATACTTTATTTCCTCAAATTCACATATTCACTAATAATTACACTTGCTAATTTGTCCGATCTTGGTTGATTTTTACGTAGTCCTTTGTAACATCAGTTTTCTAATGGCAGACAAAATTGTATTCTCGCGAACTCTCGCGAATTCTCGCAGGTGCATGGAACGACAGCATATTAAAGGATCCTGGGCAGATATAGTACTGTACTTTAAAATCAACCTGACGCCACTGTCACCGTTGAAAGTGCATGATATGAGTTTTTAGTAATCCCCCCTTTTCACTATAGGAGTTCCTCTGACCCTAAAAAGCCACACACAAAGAAAAAGGCTTTTAGGGTCAGAGAAGGCTGTGATTATTCTAAAGTTAAACATAACTCGCTAGATGTAATCTTTATGGAAATATGAAAGGACAAGGTGTTGCTAAAAACAAAATTTTATGAGGTAATATTAATATAAAGTGTGTTAAAAATGAAAAAATCAAAAAAGACGGTCGCCAAATAAAAGAAAGTGAGTTTGTTTCTAAACCAGCAAAATAGATTCTTTATCGGCAAAATTGTTTTAAAGAAAAAGTATTGTCTAAAAGGGATTTTTTTTTACACTTTCTATCAGTATATGGCTTTTAAAAATCGGTAAAATATTAATCAAATTATTAATTAAAATGTAACACTGCCATTCATTTTTGGTAGAGTCGATATGCATAAAATGCTTGATAAGGCCGTAAATTGATAGATACAGGTAGAGAAAACTACCATATTATTTTGGAATACAGCATTATTTATAAACCGTATATATATATAAGAACCCTGACTGTACACACAAATTACCACACATATGGCAAGATTCCATTTGAAACATATGACTGTATAATGACAAATCAAGATAAACAGTAGAAAATGTTAACCTTCAAAAAGGGTTCTGTTAATGTCTTTTGGTTCCCATTAATGTGAAGGAATAGGTCATGGACTCTTCGTCTTTCGTCTTCAGTGAAAATATGTAAAATTTTAGGCTGTTTTCCACTACTTTCTGAGGCACCCATGTTTTGATTTTTGATTTACTTCACAGACGCTTTTTTCGAAACTCGTAAATCAATGAGCGTTTAATGACTTTGATCAACCGGTGTTTATGTATTTTTCTACCAGTGTAACGCAGCCAACAGTGTGCAAGAACATTAAAAGTAGTAAATCAAAGATGATAAAAGGAATCCAATAAACACAGAATTTGAGATGTATGAGTAGTCGAATTTCAAACGTTTTTATATTCAAAACATGGCATATTTCTCTTTAGATAGTTAATGAAGATAAGTGTCATGGGTTTTCGTGCATTATCATAGCAAAAGATAAAACAATGACATTCTGTCCAGACTCTACTTTTGTGTGGACTCTACTCGTTAGAGGCCAGTTTCCGTCCAAGCCCAGTTTCCGTCATTCTCATTTAAAAAACGTTTTTACACTGCAAATTACGTTCGGATGTCACTTATTGTCAGACGTTTATAACTGAAGATTGGAAACAGGAAAAACAACCAAAAAGTAAATAAGCGGTAAAAAACGAAAGGGATTTCTCCGAAAAATGTGTTTACTTCCTTATATGGCGTTGGGGATGCGCGTGCATACTGCCGCATAATAAACTATTAAAAAAATAACAATGTAATGACGTCATATTTTTATCACTCTTCAGTGGACGCAGTTAACATATACCGTGATTATATAATTTAACCAAAGAGAAGCAACTCGTACAACCTGTATCTGTTTGATTTACACAGAGTTACTGTAAATTGTCGTCGTTGAACGTTTTACATTGACGTTACCAGGCGCATTGTTATAACGATCGATGTGACTGATGGAATAATGCAAACATACCATTTTTACAATGAAATTGTTGAATAGACTTGCAAACAAGTTTCTAATTCATAAAAGTTTACTGTATCTTGACCTAGTTGAATCTATCACTCGATAAAATACATGACGGAAACAGGGCTTGTAAACAAAATGATTTCTCAGTTTTAGTCTATTTATAAAAAGGTCACGTGCCACTTCGATAATTTATATAAAACAAAATTCTTTGGTATCAAATTTCCAGGAAGAGGTAACCTAATAGAAAATAGAGTAAAAATTGTCAGGATACATAGATTTGTCTGAAAAAATAGTTTATGTTTACATAAGTGACGGAAAGTGGCCCCCGACGAGTAACCCGTGCACGTCGAGAAGAAGGCACATAGCTTGATTTGTCATTCAGCTGTGACCAAGATTGGTGTCCCTTGTCGGCCCATCTGCCAGTCGAAGCATGTGCTGTGATAGGTAGTAGTGCATAAAATATACGTCTCCGAATGACGAGACAATTTATTTTTTTGTTATTCGCCGTCCACCGACGTGCATACGTGTTTGACTTTTTTATGTAAGGACTTTCTGCAGAGACTTTCTGCAGAGATTCTCTGTGCTAGACATAAACAGTCCATTTAAAGTGATGCACTGAATTTTATAAGGGTACAACTTACCTAAACTGAAGAATAATCATTTGTTATCCATTTCACTCTAAAAATTTAATCCAAAAAACAGTTTGATATGAAATACATTAGTTTAAATCTATGTATATGCATTGTTTGAAGGCAAAACAGGTGTCAGTGCAGTTACGTCATACAAGGAACGTATACACACAGTCTGAAATTGTCCACACATTTTTTTGTCGAACGCAATGAGACGTCACAGGGTGCATCTATAAATGTCTGTATGTAAAGAAAAGCACCCAAGACATCGAATAAATGAGACTATGATAGGTAGCAGAAGTCAACTTGTCCTGATTGTATCCGGGAACTGGCAGTAGAAGAGTAAGAAGATCAACTCCAATAAACTAACATCCTGTACATTGATCACACATCAACACCAAAAGGTAAAAATTTCAGCTTCAGTTTACATGCATCTGCATGCACACGGTCCACTGCAAATCACCTGAGGAAGCTGAGACAGATCACATCTTCTACAGATGCCTTAAAGTACAGCAGTTTCCCATGTACCATACCACAGTGGAACGCTACTGCCAGCTACTACAGCTGAGGCCCCCAGACATTATAACCTTCAAGCAGGAGCTAACCTCCTCCATCTAAAGTTTAGAATCCCAAATGTAAATTTATAAGTTCCTGATGATAGCCTGAAGCTGTGTTGGTTGGGTCTTGTACCCAGGGGCCACTACGGAAGCTGGATTGGTTCAATCAAGAAGGATCTGAAAAGGCAGTTGGTACGCTTTCCTTAATTTCGGCCTTTCCTAAAATCATTTTTCTAACGTTCCTGTTTTCCCAATACTTTTTCTTTTCTATCTCCACAGTAATGTTATGGTCAGTTGTGACTTTACTATTAGGTGTAGACGTAGAACTACAGATACTGTGTGATGAGATCAACAAGACAACAAGACCAACATGATTAACAGACAGGCTAAGAAGATTACGACCAACTTTACACAGCACATGCAGCAGATTGGCCCGTAGCCTGCCTACCAATGGGACAAATCAGCAGATGTTTGTTTGTAAAAAGTAGACTATGAAAAACTCATCTCACTAGGACATGCTGGAGATACACTGCCATTGACCAGGACTCAGCCTCAGTAGCAGATAAGACTCAACAGTAGAGAATGTAGAGTGCACCACATAGAGGATGTACAGATTGTCTCCACAACACCAATGGATACACTCACCACAGCGACTTCACCTGAGCAAGATATTAAATGGTTGATGGTGGGATAACACGGTATCCATAGGACTCGGGTTTGGGGTAAAAATTTCAAATACACAAATACCCTAAATGTAAGGTATTTCAGTATTATACATACAGAAAATAATATACATAGTATGATTTGTGTTCCGAATATCAAAGAACAGTCAACACAAACTAGATTAACCCTAGATTAGGGGAGGACAGGGTCAAAGCAGGGAAGATATATATATGTGTTGGGTGAAGAACATATGGGGGTTTGCGATAGCGCTACATATTCATTAGAACAAATGTAAAAGATGTCCTTCTCCTATTCTTTACTTTAAACAGCTTTTTTGCTATTCATTCACTCATTATAAATCTTTTGAATTTATTCTTATCAAATGAACTAGAACGAATTCGACAGCGCGCCATCGCAAATACCCATGTTTTCATCACAGAGGAGTATACTTGTATATTTGCTAACTTTAAATATTTTTTTTAGAAAAATGACACTGCAGTTGAATTTTGTGTATATTGGACCTTATGACGCCCCTTACAATCTCCACCCTGGCCCCCTACCCACCACCAACACCACCACCACAACACACACATACAGGAGAAAACATATTATTATACACTGTAATCCCTTCATCAAAATAATCATTTGAGACATAATTAAAAAAAAAATTGACCCCCTGTTATCCTCCCCCCACCACCCACCCCCTCCAACCCCAGGGAAGAGGTCAGTGTTTTAAATAATTATTTGATATGCTGTGTATCTCTTTCATAGATTACTATTATACCAATTAATGTGCAAAAGTATGGAAAAATGACATTTGAGACATAATCATGATAATTACAAACAAAAACAGACTGCAAATCCACCCCACCACCCCCTTGGCCCCCGGGGCAGACTTCCGAGTTTGCGAAATAATAAAATTGTTTGATATGTTGTTTATCTTTCATAGATGATAACATATTCCAAGTTATGTGCAAAAACATGGAAAAAATGACAGTGTAATTGAATTTTTAGTATATTTGACATTTTGACCCCACTGAGGGCCCCTGGAGCTAAAATTAATGTTGCTCTTTCACGCCGTTGTATGGTGAAGGTGTACCCTAAGTTTGGTTGAATTCCGTTCAGCGGTTAAGGTGAAGATGGGGTAGCGGACGGACAGACAGATTGAGGCGATTTGAATATATCCTGTTTTTAGTTGAGTCCCCCACCGGTCCCGGGGGGACTATAGGTTTGCACCCCGGCCGGCCGTCCGTCCTTCCGAAATGCTTGTCCGGGCCATGTTTTCAATACTATAAGACTTTGAGATACCAAACTTGGTATGTGGATACATCTTGGGATAGCGGTGTGTCGCGTACCAAAAAAAGGTCACTGTGACCTTGACCTGTGACCTCTGTCATAGAAAATGTTCCGAAAATGCTTGTCCGGGCCATATTTTCAATACTATAAGACTTTGAGATACCAATCTTGGTATGTGGATACATCTTGGGATAGCGGTGTGTCGCGTACCAAAATAAGGTCACTATGACCTTGACCTGTGACCTCTGTCATAGAAAATGCTTGTCCAGACCAAATTTTCAATACTATAACACTTAAGAGATACCAAACTAGGGATGTGGATACATCTTTGGATAGCGGTGTGTCACGTACCAAAATAAGGTCACCTTGACCTGTGACCTCTGTCATAGAAAATGCTTGTCCGGACCGTATTTTCAATACTATAACACTTACAGATACCAACCTTGGTATGTGAATACATCTTGGGATAGCGGTGTGTCGCCTACCAAAATAAGGTCATCTTGACCTTGATCTTTGACCTCCATCGTAGAAAATGGCTGGAAAATGTTTGTCTGGTCCGGTGAGGGACTATGGATTGCCCTGCAATTCTTGATGTTCTTGTTTTCCAAAAACATGGGTATAATGAACATTTAAGGCAGCAGTTCAAAGAAAAAGTGCCACGTGATATTTTGAATACTTCAGACAGGAAGTTTGTTATTAGGTCTATTATTAGGTCTGTGATATAACTTAAAAACATTCTATATTCGGAACAGTGGTATAAACTTGTCTGTGATATATGTTATATGGGTCAGTTGCAGTAACTTATTTTTAACAAAAAATTATATACATAATATGAACTTTTGAAATTCAAATAATTGGTTGAGGACATCTGTTGTAGTGGATTATTTTAAACAAATCGTTTTTCACAGGAAACACCTGTTTGTATATATTGTTATCAATACTATTATGATGTGTCTATTCATAATTTTGATAGAGCATCATCGAAAAAACTGACCAATCAGTGACCAGAAATAAGACATACCAATACATTCTGGTAGGTGATCAACTCGGTCTTTATCCTTGATGGTCAACCAAGTTTACTGACTGTTAAAATTAAGGTGTATACAGAATGATTCTTTTAAAACCCTGCATATTTCATGCACATTCATGCAAATTGATTCAATATATGTATTTTTCAAATCAAAATCTTGAAAATTATCGTCTTTTTACTCTGCCAAAGATTTTTATATTACTATAGAACCTAAGGATAAAAACCGAGAAACACAAATGTTATCACCTACTGAAAATAAGATAAAATCTCAACATCTCTGCAATGGAAAATTATGAAAGAAGGATGGTGTTGAACATTTCCTGACAATTATATTTAAAATCCGCTTAATTACTCTCAAGTGTTAATACTGAGTGACACCTAATTGTTATGTTTATCTTTGATCTTTGTTTATGAATATGCCAGGACATAAGCTGTGGAAATGAGTTATGTGGCTTATTAATTGATAGTTGACATTTGGTCTTGATTTGGTAATAATATTGAATATTAACTGGATTTTAATTGGTTCTTTAAGAAACACAAATTTATTGGTTATATGCATGATAACTTAATTTTCATTGGTTGATTCATATATTTTTTTATGTGCAAATTAAAAAAAGGCTTTTGGGGATGAGAAAAGGGCAGTTCTGGTCAGGCATTAGTTGACACAGGTTTAAGTTTCTTTAAGTGGCAAAACAGTGACTTCATTGCAAGTCGGCCATTGTACAAATTAATATGAATGATTTATGCACCAAAAATAGTTGTTTTACAGACCAAACTATTTAACAATAATTAACTAGAACAAATTTGACGGTGCACCATCGCAAAATATCCACGTTTTCTTCACACAGGTCAATTCCCTTTAAAGGGACAATATCCATAACTTTTAGCCTATAAAACACAAACTAATTATGTTGACAAACATAACACACCAACCATTATTGAATATTTACGAAATAAAACCAAGCTTGTTTGACGGAATTCAGTAGCGGTACAAAAAAAGAAGTACCGCTTCGTGAGATTGAACTCGTAACCCGCATTAAAATTACACTTCGAGTTTTAAATAATAAATCATTTGACATGCTGTGTATCTCTTTCATAGACGACTATTATACCAATTTATGTGCAAAAGTATGAAAAAATGACAACATAATTGAATTATTAGTGTATTTGATGCCCCTTCCTCCAGGCCCCACCGATGACGTAGGAGGAAACAAATGTATACAGTGTAATCCCATCATCATAATGTTTCATTTGAGACATAATTATCAAAAAAATTATATGTAAATCACCCCCCCACTCTCGACTTCCAGGCAGACGTCTGAGTTCGAAATAATAAAATCGTTTGATATGTTGTTTATCTTTCATAGAGGATCACATACACAAAGTTATGTGCAAGAATATGGAAAAATGACAGCGTAATTGAATTTTTAGTGCTTTTGACTCCACTGGGTGCAGAGCCATCCCTTTGTTTCATAGAAGATTACATATACCAAGTTATGTGCAAAAATATGGAAAAGTGTAATTATTTTTTTTGTGTATTTCACCTTTTGATCCACCCTGAGGGCCCCTGGGCTCGGAGCTAAAAATAATGTTGCTCTTATAGATAGATTTATTTCGGCAAAAACACAGATGTAAATACATGGTTAAAAAAAAAAAATGCATAAAATAAAATGCATGCATGAGATATAAACCATGCTTTGCACATCAAAGCCAAGGAAAACACAAAAAGGGAAAAATGATTTTCCCTTATTTCCATTATGGTCCTCTTGCATGCCGTCATCATATGGTGAAGTCATACCCTAAGTTTGGTTGAATTCCATTCAGCGATTTAGGAGGAGGATGCGGTTAAATGGACGGATGGACAGACAAACGGAGGCGATTTTAATATACCCTGTTTCTTTCAAAAACGTGGGTTATAATAATACATAGATTATTTTATGGGGCCTTAAGTTTAGTGCATATATGTACGTTGAATATTATTATAATATTCAACGTACATATATGCACTAAACTTAGGCCCCATAAAATAATCTAATGCAAATGAAACTCATTATGTTGGGTTTACTCATATTTGGATTGACTTATTCTATTTGATCACCTCCAGTCCATTTTAAGTATTGCAAATTTAGCTTGCAGTATTTAATGAAAGCTATTTTACTAGTTGAATAAACTATAGACAAAATGGTGAATGAAGAAAGGGAGATTAAACTACATGTATAAGACGTGTCACAAATCTGGTGTATGTGTATATGTATATATCTTCTTCCAATTCTGTTCATAAATTGAATTCATAACTTTCACATCTGGTCAACTTTCGGTAGGTCAAGATATTCAGTAGGTGAAAATAAAGGGGTTTACTCGGACTTTATCCTCAATCTCTGTATGAAAAATGAAAATATTAGACCATGATTTAAATTAAATGTATCCTTATTGGTGTTTTAAAATCAGACAACACCAAAAGAGATACATAGATGTACACAAAAAACAAAGCTTTAATATACTTATCAATACAAACTAGTTTTATAAAGGGCTGAAGTCAGTTGAGCACCAACGATAAACACCGAGTTTACCCCCTACCAGAATGTGGAGGTCTTTTATTTTATTGATCACTGATTGGTCAAATTATTTTGATGATGTCATGTGAAAGTCATGCTGTGAAAGCCCTGAGTTCTTCAATCAGGGCATCAAATTTTAGCACTTGCACCTTGCAGAATGCGAGGCGAGCACCTCGCAGAATGCGAGTTGTTCTGAGAAAACACAATTTTCAGCACTCGCAAAAACAGTGAGTACATCTTTTCTGTACAAATTTACCATGATTGATAGATTACACAAATAATGAAAGGGGTTAGTCGCTTTCTTTTACAACACAATCTAAGTAATGTATGTGCAGAAATGTCTTTGACGAGGCAGTAAGAATGTACTTTCGAGTTGAAAATACTTTCACTTGCGAAAAAAAGCAAGTGCGTAAAAACGTTAAATTCTACTCTTGTTAATTATCTTTTTTAGCTCTACTGATCAGAGATCAGCAGAGCTTATGCCGTGGTGCGTCGTCTGTCCATTTTATTTGTAGCGACTACTCCTCTGAAACTACTGCATGGATATTCATAAAACTTTACAGAAATGTTGCCCATGAAGTCTAGTTGATCCTAGCAAAAATTCATGTTGATGTGAAATCCAAGATGGCCGCCAAAGCTAAAAAATAGATTTTTTAAATTCAAGTTTGTAGCGACTACTTCTTGAAAACTATAAGTGATATTGATATGGGACTTTTTCTAAAATGATCAGCATGACATGATGTTGGTCCTTGTCGAAAATCGTTTTGATTTGACGTTAAACATGGCTGCCAGCGGCCATCTTTGTTTACATAGAGTTATATAATGAAAACTTGTAGCGACTACTCCTCTGAAACTACTTGACGGATTTTCATGAAACTTCACAGGAATGTTGCTCTTGATGTCTAAATGATCCTAGCAAAATTTCAGGTCAGCAGGAAATAGGAAATTCAAGATGGCCGCCACGGCTAAAAATAAATTTTCAAAATACAAGTTTGTAGCAACTACTTCTTGAAAACTATAAGTGATATTGATATGGGACTTTTTCTAAAATGATCAACATGACATGATGTTGGTCCTTATCAAAAATCGTTTTGATTCGACGTTAAACGTGGCTGCCAGCGGCCATCTTTGTTTACATAGAGTTATATAGTAAAAACTTGTAGCGACTACTCCTCTGAAACTACTTGGCGGATTTTCATGAAACTTAACAGGAATGTTGCTCTTAATGTCTAATTGATCCTAGCAAAATTTCAGATCGGCCAGAAATTCAAGATGGCTGCCACAGTTAAAAATAGATTTAAAAAAAATAAGTTTGTAGCGACTACTTCTTGAAAACTATAAGTGATATTGATATGGGACTTTTTCTAAAATGATCAGCATGACATGATGGTTATCCGAGTCGAACATTATTTTGATTCGACATTAAACATGGCTGCCAGTGGCCATCTTTGTTTACATAGAGTTATATAATGAAAACTTGTAGCGACTACTCCTCTGAAATTACTTGACAGATTTTCATGAAACTTCACAGAAATGTTGCTCTTGATGTCTAATTGATCCTAGCAAAATTTTAGGTCGGCCGGAAATTCAAGATGGCCGCCATGGCTAAAAATAGATTTTCAAAATACAAGTTTGTAGCGACTACTTCTTGAAAACTATAAGTGATATTGATATGGGACTTTTTCTAAAGACATGATGTTGGTCCTTGTCGAAAATCGTTTTGATTCGACGTTAAACATGGCTGCCAGCGGCCATCTTTGTTTACATAGAGTTATATAATGAAAACTTGTAGCGACTACTCCTCTGAAACTACTTGACGGATTTTCATGAAACTTCACACGAATGTTGCTCTTGATGTCTAAATGATCCTAGCAAAATTTCAGGTCAGCAGGAAATAGGAAATTCAAGATGGCCGCCACGGCTAAAAATAAATTTTCAAAATACAAGTTTGTAGCAACTACTTCTTGAAAACTATAAGTGATATTGATATGGGACTTTTTCTAAAATGATCAACATGACATGATGTTGGTCCTTATCAAAAATCGTTTTGATTCGACGTTAAACGTGGCTGCCAGCGGCCATCTTTGTTTACATAGAGTTATATAGTAAAAACTTGTAGCGACTACTCCTCTGAAACTACTTGGCGGATTTTCATGAAACTTTACAGGAATGTTGCTCTTAATGTCTTATTGATCCTAGCAAAATTTCAGGTCAGCAGGAAATAGGAAATTCAAGATGGCCGCCACGGCTAAAAATAAATTTTCAAAATACAAGTTTGTAGCAACTACTTCTTGAAAACTATAAGTGATATTGATATGGGACTTTTTCTAAAATGATCAACATGACATGATGTTGGTCCTTATCAAAAATCGTTTTGATTCGACGTTAAACGTGGCTGCCAGCGGCCATCTTTGTTTACATAGAGTTATATAGTAAAAACTTGTAGCGACTACTCCTCTGAAACTACTTGACGGATTTTCATGAAACTTCACAGGAATGTTGCTCTTGATGTCTAAATGATCCTAGCAAAATTTCAGGTCAGCAGGAATAGGAAATTCAAGATGGCCGCCACGGCTAAAAATAAATTTTCAAAATACAAGTTTGTAGCAACTACTTCTTGAAAACTATAAGTGATATTGATATGGGACTTTTTCTAAAATGATCAACATGACATGATGTTGGTCCTTATCAAAAATCGTTTTGATTCGACGTTAAACGTGGCTGCCAGCGGCCATCTTTGTTTACATAGAGTTATATAGTAAAAACTTGTAGCGACTACTCCTCTGAAACTACTTGGCGGATTTTCATGAAACTTAACAGGAATGTTGCTCTTAATGTCTAATTGATCCTAGCAAAATTTCAGATCGGCCAGAAATTCAAGATGGCTGCCACAGTTAAAAATAGATTTTAAAAAAATAAGTTTGTAGCGACTACTTCTTGAAAACTATAAGTGATATTGATATGGGACTTTTTCTAAAATGATCAGCATGACATGATGGTTATCCGAGTCGAACATTATTTTGATTCGACATTAAACATGGCTGCCAGTGGCCATCTTTGTTTACATAGAGTTATATAATGAAAACTTGTAGCGACTACTCCTCTGAAACTACTTGACAGATTTTCATGAAACTTCACAGAAATGTTGCTCTTGATGTCTAATTGATCCTAGCAAAATTTTAGGTCGGCCGGAAATTCAAGATGGCCGCCATGGCTAAAAATAGATTTTCAAAATACAAGTTTGTAGCGACTACTTCTTGAAAACTATAAGTGATATTGATATGGGACTTTTTGTAAAATGATCAGCATGACATGATGGTTATCCGAGTCGAACATTATTTTGATTCGACATTAAACATGGCTGCCAGTGGCCATCTTTGTTTACATAGAGTTATATAATGAAAACTTGTAGCGACTACTCCTCTGAAACTACTTGACAGATTTTCATGAAACTTCACAGAAATGTTGCTCTTGATGTCTAATTGATCCTAGCAAAATTTTAGGTCGGCCGGAAATTCAAGATGGCCGCCATGGCTAAAAATAGATTTTCAAAATACAAGTTTGTAGCGACTACTTCTTGAAAACTATAAGTGATATTGATATGGGACTTTTTCTAAAGACATGATGTTGGTCCTTGTCGAAAATCGTTTTGATTCGACGTTAAACATGGCTGCCAGCGGCCATCTTTGTTTACATAGAGTTATATAATGAAAACTTGTAGCGACTACTCCTCTGAAACTACTTGACGGATTTTCATGAAACTTCACACGAATGTTGCTCTTGATGTCTAATTGATCCTAGCAAAATTTCAGGTCGGCCGGAAATTCAAGATGGCCGCCACGGCTAAAAAAAGATTTTTAAAAAATAAGTTTGTAGCGACTACTTCTTGAAAACTATAAGAGATATTGATATGGGACTTTTTCTAAAATGATCAGCATGACATGATGGTTATCCGAGTTGAACATTATTTTGATTCGACGTTAAACATGGCTGCCAGTGGCCATCTTTGTTTACATAGAGTTATATAATGAAAACTTGTAGCGACTACTCCTCTGAAAGTACTTGACATATTTTCATGAAACTTCACAGAAATGTTGCTCTTGATGTCTAATTGATCCTAGCAAAATTTCAGGTCGGCCGGAAATTCAAGATGGCCGCCACGGCTAAAAATAGATTTTCAAAAATCAAGTTTGTAGTCACTACTTCCTGAAATCAAAATCAATCAGTAGAGCTTCAAGGTCATTGACCTCTTGTTCTATTTCAGATTGTGTAAAAACAAAACCAGTTGGATACAAATCAAAAAAAAATTCAGATTCTTGAAATGGCTGTGAAGGAGACAGAGAGATTGTTCGCAAATCTTCAGTTGTCAGAAACATCGGCAATCTCACTGGACAATGTTGAGGAGGATTACGTGCTTGATATAGCGGCTCAATCAAGGTACGTTAATTGGCATTATTCTTACACTGTGTGTTGAATCTGGTTACACTGGAACATTCAGTGTATCAAATAGTTTTCAGTGATGAATATGTACATTACTTCAGATAAGTAATACTTGGGAGTATTTCAGCATTCAAATTTATGAAATCAGCATTGAAAAAATAAATTAGGAGTAATAAATCAGCCTTGATAATTTACAATTTTCTTATATAAAAGTGGCACAGTTTTGAGTAAATTAAAAAACAACAAAGCTATAACATTTACTCTTTAAAAAACTCAGAATCAGCATTGCAGATTTATTTAGTGGGTAAAATACCCTTTGACATTAAAGGGAATGCAGCGACACAACCAAACATCTTTATTATTGAGAGTTCTGAAAAAATTGGAAAAATGTGAAAGAATGATCAAAATCGGATGATAAACAAAGAAGATATGATCGTTTTAAGGCTCTGTTGAAACTTATATGGAAGCCGCCATTTTGAGAGCTATGACATCATAGTTCTAAATGACCATATATGGAATATTTATAACTATGAACATTTGTTGATTTTTTAGGGAAAAAATACAGCAATTGTGTGAAAACTATGTACATCTATACTTAATGGCAATACAGCTTCATATGACCATTAAACGATTTTGCATTCATTTGCAGTGGTTTTCCTTTCTGTAAGTCTGTAACTGATATTTATCAGCATTTTATATATGATAATTTGAAACTATGACATCATAGTTCTCAAAAGGGAAGTTCCCATATCCGATTTAGAACAACCTTCAAATGGTCATTGATAATTCTTTTACCTTTTTTCCAAAGGTCAGGGTTATCATGACGTTATATGGAAATAGGTATTCCGCGCGTTAACTTCCACACCCACACTCGTGAAACTTCATGGGTACATTGCCCTTGGTGAGAGGACGACTCTTATTGTTTTTGGGGTCTGTAGGTCAATGGTCAAGGTGACCATGACCTTTTATGGAAATATGCATTCTGGGCGATAACATCAAAACCATAACACCCACACTCATGAAACTTCATAGGTACATTGACCTTAGTGAGAGAAAGAAACTTATGCCTTTGGGGTCAGTATGCCAAAGGTTAAGGTCACCATGACCTTATGTGGAAATACAGACTCCACAAAATAAATGAAACCATGATGCTCAAATTCATGAAACTTATAGGTACATTGACCTTGGTCAGGAGAGGAACCCTGTTCTTTTAGGGTCACTAGATCAAAGATCAAGGTCACATTGACCTGACAGTGTCCGAATCCTAAAGATCATTTTACCCACAGTAACATGATACTATTAGACCTACAATTTTGAAACTTTACAGAAATAGTACCCTTGTTAAAACAATAAACCCTATTGATTTTTATTCGTAGTAGGTCAAGTGGTGACCTAATAAGATAAATTCTTTCCTAGCTGTTATTCACAAACTATTTGACCTATAGTAGAGTGTCCACGGGCCCTCTTGGGCCTCATGTCATCTTTACCTGACTTGTCAATAAATACTCAGAAAAGTTTGAAAACCAGCTATATCTGACACCCCATCTTAATCCTCCCTCACCTGTTATAAGAGCCATTGTTAGCCAGTAGCGCACCCACAGACCCTCTTTGACCTCTTTTCCCCCTTAACTGAAGTATAATTTGACACAACTAAACCTATGCAGTAAAATACTTTTATTTGATCCATTGGATAAAGATATGACGCACAAGTCCAGCACCGTTTTCATCTATTATGCGGACAAATAATTTTTTCCCTGTACATTTCAGAGGTAAAACCCTCGCTTTTTTGTCTTTACAGAACACGCTCTTCATCTTTGTCCCAACTGGAGAAAGCTTCACGATATTGCCAGTGGTGCTGTCTTTTTTGCCACACCCAATGTAGATACACTCCTCTTCATCAACTACCACTCCTCTATAAATATTATAAATATCTTCTGTGTGATGAAACACAGTATTCCCATCTAGGGTGAAACCAAAACAACCGTTATTATGATCCACAATGTACACTAAGTTTTTTGTTCTATTCACACTTGCAGCTATATATAGTGGTTGTGTCAGTAGTTTACAGTCCAACTTTGTACTTTTGTCAACAGATCCATTATGATCAATAATCTGTAGGTAGAACTGTTGGGCAGTTCCATCTCTCGCTAATGTAAGAAGAGAAGTGTCAGAGTATTTGGTAACTAACCACTGTGACAGTTTTGTTGGTATACAGCTACCAAGTGTCTGTGTCTTGCCTCTAATGTTGACCTTCTGTAGACTTTGTTTTCCTTTATCAGGTATAGCAACTATTGCTTCATTGTCATTTAACACCACCATAGAGGATCCTCGATCTGGTAGGACAAGTTCATTTAACATGAATTTTCTTTCACTAAAAAGTTTTACCTTTGCATTTGTAAAATCCAACAACATTTGTTTTCCATCGGATAAGCTTCCCATTGCGACTATAACACTTTCTTTTTTGTCAGATGGAGTGTTTGTGACTAGAAAATTATCTTGCAAGTCTATCTCCACATCAATGTCTGTTTTTCTCAATGTGAGTTCACCTAGCGTATCTATCTTTGAGAGTTCATCATTCTCTTTGAAATTGATTGTCCTTGTTGACACTGATTTTGTATCATGGAGGATCTCTGCTAATTTTCTGACCTCATTTGATGCAGATTTAGTTGCTAGGAACGTTTCTTCTGCAGTTCCACTTTTATTGATGTTTTCTAGGTGTTTTATTTTGGCAGATATAAGCGGTAGAGAATGTTCAATAACTTCTGTTTCCTGATCAATAACTTTTGACTCTTGTTTGAAAATATCTTTAACTTCTTGCAGAGCTTTCTCTTCCAGTCTGTCAAGTTCTTTTCTTTTCTCTTTAATCACGCTAGTTATTTTGCTAATTTCAGCAATTAATTCTGATTTTTCGGTGACTTTTGCAGTTTTCATTTTTTCAAAGCTTTTTTCAATGAATTTGATGTAGTCTACCATTTCAAGACATTCTTTGGAACTTTTTTTAGAAATGTTTGTTAACAATTCAATGTTTTGACATTTACGGTGGTCAGCAATTTTGCAAATTGTGCAGATGGTTGAATTATGTTCTTCACAATAAAATTCCAAGGTCAAACCATGATGTTTGTTGCATGTTGGCCATTTAATTTCTTCAGAAGACTCATTTTCCTCCCTCGTAGATTTTGCCAGCAGGTCAGTAACACCTAAGATGGTATGTGCTCTGGTTGTCGCGAGTCTCTGATGATACAGTTTACACATGGCACACAAATACTGGTCACAGTTCCAACAAAACCCCACAGCTTCCTGTTCATCATTGCCTTCCTTACAAACATCACAGAATTTACTTATAGATTCATTGTTAAGTTCTTTTTTCTTATTTCCATCAACTGCGCCAGCCATGATTTTAAACTTAAAAACTACCGTTCTGTAAAATACACCTTAGTTTTTCAAGTATTTAATTACAATGTACAATCCAGGATTGTTCAATGTTTGTATTCCACAGACATGTGTGTAACTTCTTCCTGTTCTGCGTTAGAAAAAAATAGAAACTTAGTATCTGTTTGGCTTTTTGTCTGTTCAATCGCATAACTTACTGGTATGTTGTTTATGTTCAAATTCTTATTTTCATCCATTAAAAACCAAGTGTTATCTATATTAAAGTTTTTTTGTATAGAGTTGTTCAATCTTGTAATCCAGCGCCATTGTATTGTAAAAAAGATAAAATGTACACCTAAGCTTTATTGTCTATTCAATCAAATCATTATATTTTACAACAAGAGGTCAATGACCTTGAAGCTCTACTGATAGATTTTGATAGCTAGATCTGCATTCCTGTGAAGTTTCATAAAAATCTGTCAAGTAGTTTCGGAGGAGTAATCGCTACAAGTTGAAGTTTTTAATATATAACTCCAGGTAAACACAGATGGCCAGCAGCCATGTTTAATGTCGAATCAAAATATTTTTCGACAAGGATCAACATCTTGTCATGGTGATCATTTCAGAAAAAGTCCCATATCAATATCACTTACAGTTTTCAAGAAGTAGTTGCTACAAACTTGTTTTTAAAAATCTATGTTTAGCCGTGGTGGCCATCTTGAATTTCCGGCCGACCTGAAATTTTGCTAGGATCAACTAGACATCAAGAGCAATATTCCTGTGAAGTTTCATGAAAATCCGCCAAGTAGATTCAGAGGAGTAGCCACTACAATTTTTTACTATACAAACTCTATGTAAACAAAGACGGCCACTGGCGCCCATGTTTAATGTCGAATCAAAACAATTTTCGACAAGGATCAACATCATGTCATGCTGTTCATTTTAGAAAAGGTCCCATATCAATATTACTTACAGTTTTCAAGAAGTAATCGCTACAAACTTTTTTTTAAAAATCTGGTTTTAGCCATGGCGGCCATCTTGAATTTCCAGCCGACCTAAAAAATCAAAAAAATCTGGGATCAATTAGACATCAAGAGCAACAAGAGCATAGAAGCTTCGTTTTCACCTGAATTCCACCAAAAGTGTACAGCCCTCTTGGGCCTCTTGTTTAGAGCATAGAAGCTTTGTTTTCACCTGAATTCCACTAAAAGTGTACAGCCCTCTCTGGCCTCTTGTTTAAATTATAAGAGCTTTTCCTTGCCATTTTGCATAATGCCCAGGCACTACTATTAGTGAAAATATGTATGGTCATATGTGATCAGCATGCCTTTTAATATTTTCCTCCTAACCTAAACTTTTCCTAGATCAGTTGAAGGATGGTGTTCATGTTCTCAGTGGTGGTCCAGATTTGAAATCCAGGGTCTGACCTCTGGGTCCAGAGGTCAAGGTCAAAATATCAATTGTGCTTCAATGAAGATTAAACATATATATATATATATGGAATTTCTTTGCATGCTTAGTTTTTTCCTTGTAATCTGAAGTCTTTCTATGTTCATTGTAGGAGAGTGTTCATATTTGACAGTGATTGCCTGGGATATGTAGTGCCGATATTTTGCCAATATGACTTTGCTCTTAGCATCAATTTAATTTGAGACTTCTGTTGCGAAAATGAAAAATTCCATTTTCTTGAAATACCATTATGAAAATGATCATGGCCATTTATTATATGCTATAATGCAGTAGTTGGTTAAAGCTACACAATTCTTATTTAATAATATAAAGCACTACAATGCAACACATATGTATAGTATCTTGCTTTGCATGCAGTATTGGATGATGACTTGTGGTTTAATCTTTAAAGTCCATACTTGACTTTATTGACACAATTTGGGAGTGGCATATTTGTTTATCACTCTGTTGAATTTGAAACCAATAACTGACTTGAACACAGTATATAAAGCCCTCTGTATTGTAAAGAATTGTATCAATACACACGCATCGCTCGGTTCAGTTACTTCGGCTAGTATAACACAATCAGACATGAGGTAAATGTACTGTCCTAAGTATAGTCCATTTAAAACATCTGCTTTATATAAATCCCATTACATATCACACGACCATTTAATTAACACAAACAACTCACACAAACTATAACTTTACATTTCAATATAATCCTCCTGAGGCCAAATTTTAAACACTGCCATCATTTTTGTGTCGTCTTTTCGAAGAAAAATGCGATACATAGGGATCGGATTATGTGTATTGGATGTTTTTGTGCAAGTGAATTTGCTATGACAAGCCATTTTCCTATATAAAATGTTTGCTTTATTTACTCATATTCCATGTGGAGTGACATCGACTACATTTTATAATTACTGAAGCGATAGCCACCTCCTAATTTTAAAGCACGCTAAAACAGCTTGTATATATCCAAAAAAGGAGGACATATCATCCCAGTCTAGCAATATTAGTTTATGATACACTTGATTTGTTTGTTAAAAGGACATCTATTTATATGGACTGTGTAGCTTTAAACAGTTAATTCTTCTAAACATTTTGATTGGACGATGAATGGCACTTACCGTAAGTAATATAGTCACTTTACTTTTAGTATGCAACTTCATATTTGATCTGGAAAGATGATTTTGAACTTATCTATAACTCTTTAAACTCTTTTTTTTTTATACAAGTTGCATAAAGGGCAATCTTGCAGGTTGGCCAACATTATAGATAAGCTGTTATCGATATCAGGTATGGATCCAGGATTTGAGTTTAGTGAGGCAATAATCAACGGGCTAGGGATGTATGTATTTAGTGAATTTTGGTGCATTTTCAAAGTAATATAATTATTGAATCCAAAGATGAACAGTGGTCGACCTTGGGCATGCTCCCTAAAATCTGGCAAGCATCCATTAAGATTAAGGTTGTCAGTTATTAGGAGGGGTGGGGAGGTGGGGGTGGAGGGGGAATGGGGCACATACAGATCAGACCCTGCTGGATCAGCCATTGAGTATTATAGCAGATTTGAGCTGAATGTTCCACCAAAGATGATACAAATTATAATTTATTCTCATTATAACCATTATCTACCAAGTCCTACCTCTAGGGTTATGCTACCAAGTCCTACCTCTAGGGTTGTGCTACCAAGTCCTACCTCTAGGGTTGTGCTACCAAATCCTACTTCTAGCCTGTGCTACCAAGTCCTAAATCTAGGGTAGCACTACCAAGTCCTAAATCTAGGGTAACGCTACCAAGTCCTACCTCTAGGGTTGCGCAACCAAGTCCTACTTCTAGCCTGTGCTACCAAGTCCTACCTCTAGGGTAGTGTTACCAAGTCCTAAATCTAGGGAAGCACTACCAAGTCCTAAATCTAGGATTGTGCTACCAAGTCCTAAATCGAGGGTTGTGCTACCAAGTCCTACATCCAGGGTTGTGCTACCAAGTCCTACATCTAGAGTTGTGCTACCAAGTCCTACTTCTAGGGTTGTGCTACCAAGTCCTACATCTAGGGTTGTGCTACCAAGTCCTACTTCTAGGGTTGCGCTATCAAGTTCTACTTTTAGCCTGAGGTACCAAGTCCTAAATCAAGGGTTGCGCTACCAAGTCCTACTTCTAGGGTTGTGCTACCAAGTCCTACTTCTAGGGTTGCGCTACCAAGTCCTACTAGGGTTGTGCTACCAAGTCCTAAATCTAGGGTTGCGCTACCAAGTCCTTCTTCTAGCATGTGCTACCAAGTCCTAAATCTAAGGTTGCGCTACCAAGTCCTACTTCTAGGGTTGTGCTACCAAGTCCTACTTCTAGGGTTGCGCTATCAAGTCCTACTTTTAGCCTGAGGTACCATGTCCTAAATCTAGGGTTGCGCTACCAAGTCCTACTTCTAGGGTTGCGCTACCAAGTCCTACTAGGGTTGCACTACCAAGTCCTAAATCTAGGGTTGTGCTACCGAGTCCTACTTCTAGCATGTGCTACCAAGTCCTAAATCTAAGGTTGTGCTACCAAGTCCTACTTCTAGGGTTGTGCTACCAAGTCCTACCTCTAGGGTTGCGCTACCAAGTCCTACTTCTATCATGTGCTACCAAGTCCTAAATCTATGGTTGTGCTACTAAGTCGTACTTCTAGGGGTGTGCTACCAAATCCTACTTCTAGGGTTGTGCAACCAAGTTCTACTTGTAGGGTTGTGCTACCAAGTCCTGCTTCTAGGGTTGCGCTATGAAGTCCTAAATCTAGGGTTGCGCTACCAAATGCTACTTCTAGCATGTGCTAAAAAGTCCTAAATCTAGGGTTTCGCTACCAACTCCTACTTCTAGGGTTGCACTACCAAGTCCTACTTCTAGGGTTGTGCTACAAAGTCCTACCTCTAAGGTTGTGCTACCAATTCCTACTTCTAGGGTTATGCTTCCAAGTCCTACCTCTAGGGTTGCACTACCAAGTCCTACCTCTTGGGTGGCACTACCAAGTCCTACCTCTAGGGTTGTGCTACCAAGTCCTAATTCTAGGGTTGTGCTACCAAGTCCTACTTCTAGGGTTGTGCTACTAAGTCCTATTTCTAGGGTTGTGCTACCAAGTCCTTACATTAGGGTTGTGCTACCAAGTCGTACATCTAGGGTTGTGCTACCAAGTCCTACTTCTAGGGTTGCGCTATCAAGTCCTACTTTTAGCCTGAGCTAACAAGTCCTAAATCTAGGGTTGTGCTACCAAGTCCTACTTCTACAGTTGTGCTACCAAGTCCTACTTCTAGGGTTGTGCTACCAAGTCCTACTTCTAGGGTAGCGCTACCAAGTCCTACCTCTTGGGTAGCGTTACCAAGTCCTACTTCTAAGGTTGTGCTAAGGCCAAATTTAACAAAGTATGCCAACCGTCCCTATGTCATTTTGATGCCTGGTTTAGATGGAGCTTTATCATGAATTGGGATATTGCTAATTTAAAGCCTGTGTGGATATGAGCAAAGACAATGAAATAATATATTTGTCAGCCTTTTGCAACAGCAGTTGTAGTTTTCCATACAAAGGGTTTTGCATTTATTAGGGTGGGACATTTAATGGTGATATGCGGTAGATATATTTAGTCCAGTTTTAAATCTGATCACATATCATTCATTTAAAGACAAGGATAAGTGGATAACCAGGGCATATTTTCTTAACATCATTTTTGTTATCTTGAATTTGAAGACACACAAAATATTGTTTAAGCTGGTTATCGCTGTTTTTGTTTTGTTTTTTTAATAGATAATAAAATAAAAAATCTCTATTTTGGTCCATTTATCAAGGTAATTTGACACAACTAAGCTAATTATGCTTTTATTAGATCCACTTTTAAAAGGTATGGCTGATCATGCATCGAGCATCATTTTCTGTTTTAACCATTGTGAGTTCTCTTAGCATGTATGTTTTTGAGAGTTTGTCATTCTCAATGAATTGAATTGGATTGAATTGGATTTTATAGTTGCACCAACAGCTAAGGTCATATGGCGACTTTCCAGCTTCCATTGGTGGAGGAAGACCCCAGGTGCCCCTCCGGGCAATTTTCGTGCACGGGTGGGCACCTGGGTAGAACCACCGACGTTCCGCAAGCCAGCTGGATAGCTTCCTTACATAAAGATTCCTAGGCCCCTGAGGGATCGAATCTACAGCGGTGAGGGGCAAGTGATTTCAAGTCAGAGACGTTAACCACTCGGCCACGGACGCATTCTCATTGAAAATGTATTGCTCTTGTTGACACTGATTTTATATCATAGATCTCTTCGAATTGTCGGACGTCATTTGATGCAGATTTAGCTCTTGGAACTTTTCTTCTGCAGTTCCAGTTTTATTGATGTTTTCTAGTTTCTTTACTTTTGCCAATATATATGGTTGCAAATATTCTGTGACTTTTTTTATCCTAATCGATAAATTTTGATTCTTTTAAAAAAAATCTTCCTGTAGTACTTTTTGTTCCAGTCTGTCCAGTTCTTTTCAGCAATTAATTCTGATTTTTTGGTGTCTTTTGCAGTTTTTAATTTTGCAAAGCTTTTCTCAATGAATTTGATGTAGTCAACCATGTCAGGACATTCATTTGAATTTTCTTCGGCATTTTTTGTTAGCAATTCAATGGGTTTTTTAATATACAGAGTTGTTCAATCTTTCTATAAAGTTATTATATTTTAATTAAAGTTATGAATCTAGGGGTCTGCTCAAAACTGTTGTAACTACATCTGAATAAAGAAGGTGTTTTGCACTGAACCCTCGATATTTACCTGTATATAGAGTTTAATCGGTGTAATCTATGGCCACTGTTATGTAACTATTCCACTTTAAGGGACACTGTCTGTAACTATTCCACTTTAAGGGACACTGTCTGTAACTATTCCACTTTAAGGGACACTGTCTGTAACTATTCCACTTTAAGGGACACTGTCTGTAACTATTCCACTTTAAGGGACACTGTCTGTAACTATTCCACTTTAAGGGACACTGTCTGTAAGAGGAGCATATAGTGAGCATACGCAAATAAATCTTTATAGATCTCGACTAAGCCATCACGGTGTCGTCCTGGTATGACTGTGTCAGTTAGTCTGTTCATTCGTCCTTGCATCAGAATTTCATATTTTTTTTTTTTTTTTCATAACTTGCAGGATTTTCTCCAAACTTCACCATAATGTTCCTTATATGCATCAAACATCATGTTGCTCTGACCTACTTTCAACGAAATATAGGTCATGTCCTTGCAGGATTTTCACCAAACTCCACCAGAATGTTCCTTATATGCTTCTAACATGTGTACAATTTTGTGTTGATGTGATCTACTTTGGATGAAATATAGATTACTTGCTGTCTCTGCTACGACATGCGTATCTTGCTTCTTTCTTTCAGAATTTTCACCAAATTCCTGCAGAATGTTCCTGAGATACATCTTACATCATGTGCACAATTTCTGTTGGCGGGATGGCTACTTTACTTTTGTTTTCAGTACGGAATAAAACAATTATTCATCTCTAATATTTCAGCACTACAGGGGAAACTTCATGTAATTTGGCAGCAACTAGTAGCAACCACACAATCAGGATATTTTCACGGTCAAATTTGGCGGGTACAGGCACCATCAAAGGTAATACAAACATTTTCCAATCGATTATTTTTTGTAAAATAAAAAAAGTTATATTTTTAGCTCTACTGGCCAAGGGTCCAGTAGGGAGTATGTCATGGTCCGTTGTCTGTCGTCCGTCGTCTGGTCAACTTTTTTGATGTCAACGCTCTAGCACATTAATTTTACATCTGATCTTTACCAAACTCGTACAGTAGTTATATATCCATAAGATCTCATACGAGTTCTTGAACAAGCCAGGTTTGACTTCTTATAGCAGAGTTATCTGCCCTTGAATTTACAAAAATGCATACTTTTTCTTTGTCAACACTCGAGCAACTTCATTTTGAATCCGATCTCTATCAAACTCATTCAGTAGTTATATATCCATAAGATCTCTGACAAGTTCTTGAACCAGCCGTATTTGACTGCTTATAGCTGAATTATCTGCCTTTGAATTTACAAACATGCATATTTTACCATGTCATCCCCGTGTGGTTGCCAGCTGGTTAGAATACAACCACTGCAAACACACCATCACATGCAGAGGGGTAGGACCCCTCCATTCATATTCATTTTTAGCTCTACTGGCCGAAGGCCAGCGGAGCTTATGGGATGCCGAGTTGTCCGTCGTCCGTCCGTCCGTCGTCCGTCGTCCGTTGTTAACTTTTGTCTCGTTAAGACGATAGGGCCTTCATTTTTCATCCGATCTTTACCAAACTTTAACAGGTTGTTAATATCAATAAAAGCTCGGATGAGTTTGAAAACCAGCCAGATCGGACAAGTAACAGCGGAGTTATGGCCCTTGATTTAGTTAAAAATGCTATATTGCTAAATTTTGCCTCGTTAAGACGATAGGGCCTTCATTTTTCTTCCTATCTTTACCAAACTTTACCACATTGTTAATATCAATGAAAGCTCGGACAAGTTCGAAAACCAGCCAGATCGGACCAGTAACAGCGGAGTTATGGTCCTTGATTTAGTTAAAAATGCTATATTGCTATATTTTGCCTCGTTAAGACGATAGGGCCTTCGTTTTTCATCCTATCTTTACCAAACTTTACCACGTTGTTAATATCAATGAAAGCTCGGACAAGTTCGAAAACCAGCCATATCGGACTAGTATCAGCGGAGTTGTAGCCCTTGATTTAGTTAAAAATGCTATATTTTGCATTGTTAAGACGATAGAGGCTTCATTGTTCATTCGATCTTTACCAATCTTTATCAGATTGTTAATGTCGTTGAAAGCTCGAACAAGTTTGAAAACCAGCCATATCGGACCAGTAACGGGGAAGTTATGGCCCTTGATTTAGTTAAAAATGCTATATTTTGCCTCGTTAAGACAATAGGGGCTTCATTGTTCATCCACTCTTTACCAAACTTGAACAGATTGTTAATATCAAAGAAAGCTTGGACAAGTTCGAAAACCAGCCATATCGAAATAGTAACAGCGGAGTTATGGCCCTTGATTTAGTTAAAAATGCTATATTTTGCCTCGTTAAGACTATAGGGGCTTCATTGTTCATCCGATCTTTACCAAACTTTATCATATTGTTAATATCAATGAAAGCTCAGACAAGTTCGAAAACCAGCCATATCGGACCAGTAACATCGGAGTTATGGCCCTTGATTTACTTCAAAATGATATATTTTGCCTCGTTAAGACGATAGCGCCTTCATTTTTCATCCGATCTTTACCAAACTTCATGAAATTGTTAATGTCTGTGAAAGCTTGGTCAAGTTCGAAAACCAACCAGATCGGACAAGTAACAGCAGAGTTATGGCCCTTGATTTTGTTAAAAATGCTATAATATGCCTCGTCCTACGATAAGGCCTTCATTTTGCATCTGATCTTTGCCAAACTTTACCAGATTTTACAACTGTCTTTTTTATATTATTATTCATTTTTATTTGAATCATTATTTTTTTTTTTTTATTTATTTATTTTTTTTTTTTTTTTTTTTAATATTATTTTTTTTTTTTTTTTTTTTTTTTTTTAATTATTATTATTTTTTTCATATTTTTTTTTTTTTTTTTTTTTTTTTTTTTTTATCTCTATGTTGGACCAGAAATAAATGCTATATTTTGCCTCGTTAATACGGTATGGCCTTCATTTTTCATCTAATCTTTACAAACTTTACCAGATTCTTTAGTTATGGCCCTTGATTTAGTCAAAAAGCTGTTTTTTGCCTGAAACTTTCAAAAAAACGTAAATGGCAGTCACTCGCTTCATTGATGTTATAAGAGCCATGTTAGCCAGTAGAGCGTCCACAGGCCCTCTTGGGCCTCTTGTTCATTTTTTGTTGGTGCGCATTAAAGGTCTTCATCATGACCCCTGCATTGTTTCAGGTGCCATCTCGCTCACATCTCTAAGAGCAGTGGCAAAAAAACAATAAACTTGGCTCCAGCTTAAATGGAGTGTCTACAATAGAATTTGCAGCAACTCTGCAGTTCAGGGTGAGAAGGTCTTAGGGCCATTCTCCATATTTTATCTCGATGTACATGGAGGATGAGCCTGGCATGTTCATGCCTGTTAGGCACCATATAACCTTTCATGTGTTGGTGTGCCTTAAAATCCAATTCAGTTCAATTCAATTTGCCATGTCAACACTGTAGAAGCTTTATTTTGCATCTGATCCTTACCAAATCTATGCAGACCATCATTATTTTGTTTTATTAATCTCATCGTAATGCTTTTGTCTTGTTTATATTACATGCATCTAGGACATGAAAATGTCATAACAGGCGTGTGCTGGGGAAAGAGTGAGCCAAATTTACTTGTGTCTTCATCGATCGATAAAACCATCAGGTAGGTTGTCATTAAGGACTTAATATTTATCTGCAAAATATCATCAAGTTTGATTGAGTGTCAAATGTTGGTCAATAAAACCAGAACGAAACACTGAGTGTAAGGTGTCGGTCAGTAAAATCAGAACCAAACATTGAATGTCAAGTGTTGGTCAGTAAAACCAGAACCAAACTTTGAGTATCAACTGTCAGTCAATTAAACCAGAACCAAACATAATGCGTCGGTCAATAAAACCAGAACCAAACATTGAGTGTCAAGTGTTGGTCAGTAAAACCAGAACCAAACTTTGAGTATGAAATGTCAGTCAATTAAACCAGAACCAAACATAATGTGTCGGTCAATAAAACCAGAACGAAGCACTGAGTGTCAGGTGTCGGGCAATAAAACCATAACCAAACATTGAATGTCAAGTGTTGGTCAGTAAAACCAGAACCAAACTTTGAGTATCAAGTGTCAGTCAATTAAACCAGAACCAAACATAATGTGTCAGTCAGTAAAACCAGAACCAAACGTTGAATGTCAAGTGTTGGTCAGTAAAACCAGAACCAAACTTTGAGTATCAAGTGTCAGTCAATTAAACCAGAACCAAACAATGTGTTGGTCAGTAAAACCAGAACCAAACTTTGAGTATCAACTGTCAGTCAATTAAACCTGAACCAAACATAATGCGTCCGTCAATAAAACTAGAACCAAACATAATGGGTCGGTCAGTAAAAAATGAGTATTAAATGTCAGTCAATAAAACCAGAATCAAACATTGAGTGACAAATGTCGGTCAATAAAACCAGAACCAAACATCGAGTATGAAGTGTTGGTCAATCAAACAACCAAACATCGAATGTCGATTGTTGGTCAATAAAACCAGAACCAAACATCGAGCGTCAAATGTCGGTCAATAAAACCAGAACCAAACATCGAGTATGAAGTGTTGGTCAATAAAACCAGAACCAAACATCGAGTATGAAGTGTTGGTCAATAAAACCAGAACCAAACATTTAGTATTGTTAAGTTCTTCTATTATGAAGTATTTTGACCTGAAAAAGAATTTCAAATCATCAGTTTATTTCATCATAGATCATTAAGGGCAAAACTGTGTGTGTTTCCCCTAATAATCAACATAGGGACAGTAAGTAGCAGTGTATTAGGCAAAGATTGCAGACTAAGGTGTGAAAATATGCAAACAGGGTTTGCTAAATAATTTGCTAACACGCTCTAGCGAAGAGCCAATTGCTTCCTTGGCCAGGATGATAAAGACACTGAGTTTGAAACCTTCTCGTCTGTTACTGCTTCAGGTTTGAATCCAACTGGGAGCTTGACTAGTAAGTGAAAAAGTGTTGATTCTTATGGATGCAAGAATATAAAACAAAATGTGTGAATTATAAATGAATTTCACTATTTGTATTCTCAATTGCCCAAATGAATCCCACCGTATTCTCGAACACCAAGATAAAATATTTTTCTAATTGCCCATATGTCATTATTTTTCTGACTGCACAGATAATTTTCTCTACTTGTTTTTCTCCAATTGCCCAGGTGCTGGGATACAAGGACAAACCTGAATAAAGAAGTACAGAAGTTGGAAGGTAGGTTGGCAATATTTTATCTTTCCATACTGTTTTAGTAAAAATAAAACCCAGTCAGTTTTGTAATAAATGCATTACTTTTCAAATTGGGGGATTTCTGGAAAGGGAAATAATTCACTGTCGTTTTAAGATATTTTAGTAAATTTATTGATAGGTTTTTATCCCGCCAACTTTGCCATCAGAATTTTTAGCCGGATTGAGTAACAAATCCAGGCTTATAGTTTGACAATTTCCGTCTGTCTGTCCGTCAGTTTCCGTCAGTTTCCTCATTTCTCAAAAACGAATTGTCGGAAAGCTTTGAAACTTGTCACAAATGTTCATTATCATTACACAATGCATACATGCCAAATCTCCAGCATTCTCCGGTAGGCTACTGGATTTGCCTTTGATCTACCGATCACACGGAAGCCGCTCAAAATCTCCCGGAAATCAATTATTTGCCAAGTATGGTTGATTGTCTGTAATTTGTAATACACAGCATGTGTTTAGCGTGTCAACCAATGAGTTAAAATTGCTTGTCAAATTGATTAAGGCGGGGTTACGATCATGCAACCAACCAATGAAATTGCATCTAGAATCTCGCGGCACTCGACGTGATTTATTGAAATAGGCTATGGCCAATACAATCTCATTTCGCAAATTATCACCTTGTTATGAAAACATGGACGTTCTAGTAGGTACATCATTAATTGAAGAGTATAGGTGCGATGCCAACAATTAACGCTAACTACACCAATCAACAGGTGGTTAATTGCATCAGCTTGTTTTATTCGAGAAGGATTTTACCGAAATCAACACTTTTTGATCAGTTTATTCGGTAAATCATTATAAACGTCTAGTAACAATGTTATATCCTCCGCAATATTACAACTAAACCCGTCTTTTATAATTGCAACACCTTTTACTGCTTTAATGATAAAAAACACCATTTTTTTCCCCATTTAATTTACCAATTTGTGTCGTATTGTGAAGAAATTTTGTACCTCAACACTGGATATTAAGTTTCCGGGTTTCAGAGGATAGGTTTAAAATGCGGCTCTCAAAACACGGATAGCAGTTTGGAAAATCTGTGTAAAAGCTTCTTTTTTTTTTCCTTTTTTTTTTTATTATGCCTATACTGTTATTTGTTTTCATCTGTTTTATATATAAACAGTATAGATAATGAAATACAAAATAAAATTAGAAATAAAGTAACAGTTGTCAACATTTCTATTCAATATATATTTGAAAAAATGCATTGGTTTCGTAAAATCTCCCTGAGTTGGACCAAATCTACCTGAGTTGGAAGTCCAATCTCCCTGATGTGATGCTGAAAATTTGGCATGTATGACAATGTTATATGGCAAGAACCATAACTCTGTCATGCAATGTGACGTTTGCACCACTGCTGGTGCTTTACTTGTTTTAATTATCTTTTTTTTTAATGGAAATTCTATTACAATTTAAATGTAATTTGCATCTGTTTTTGAGTCGCCATGCGTCAGCATGGCTGACTCTATGGGATCGTGTATATATGTATATAGTGCAATTTCTGAATAGGGAGTTTTTGAAACGGGTGAGCCGCTTTACCGTTGTAAGCAATGTAGTCCCCTTTAACTGCTTCAAATACAACTTAATTTGATAAGGTGACTGACATGAACGTTATGTATACCGAGTAATATAACTACTGATTGTGAAATAATGAAATAATTGTAATTGTATACAGTATAAACATGTCTTTTTTGTAGGTTTACCGAAATATTATGTGCATTAATACACCAAAAATCGGATGAGCCGCTTTACCGTTGTAAGCAATGACTATGTAGTCCCCTTTAACTGCTTCAAATACAACTTAATTTGATAAGGTGCATGACTGACATGAACGTTATGTATACCGAGTAATATAACTACTGATTGTGAAATAATGAAATAATTGTAATTGTATACAGTATAAACATGTCTTTTTTGTAGGTTTACCGAAATATTATGTGCATTAATACACCAAAAATCGGATGAGCCGCTTTACCGTTGTAAGCAATGTAGTCCCCTTTAACTGCTTCAAATACAACTTAATTTGTTAAGGTGACTGACATGAACGTTATGTATACCGAGTGATATAACTACTGATTGTGAAATAATGAAATAATTGTAATTGTGTACAGTATAAACATGTCTTTTTTGTAGGTTTACCGAAATATTATGCGCATTAATACACCAAAAATCGGATTGGGAGCATTCATTTTACCAATGGTGGTGTAAATAACAACATATAAACGCATTATTATTTTTTACTTACCTTTTATTTGCTAGAAATAATGGTCTTCAATCCAAAATAAAAGAAAAGTATGACCGATTGCTGGAGGTGCGCTCCAATTAGCGGTAAATTGACAATTGAACAACAACAACACGCTGCATACCCTATGTTTTACTTGGTACGACCCAACCTTAAAACGGACATGCGCAGACCAAGAATAGTGAAAGTAAACGCGGCCATTTTATTGATTTTTGTACAATGTAAACACAGCTGGCAAAATGAATTTCGGGCTTTGTGAAGCTAAACGGATAGCTACGGCAAGATTGTAAACAGATCCAGCAGCATCTATTTTCATCTGTCTAACGATATCAGGTATGAAAACATAAAGTAAGCAATAAAAAAAAATCTTGATTCATATTCGACGCATGAGTACCCTGAAATGCACAGTTCGGATGGTACATAATTTCGGATAATTTATTTTTTTATTTTTTATTTTTTTCACATAATCAAATAGGAAAAACTGTCCTTTACAAATACATGTTGGTGGGGAAAAAAAATATATGTATAGATACAAATATAAAGTATATTTCTATTAATTATTTAAGGTGTAAGGAGTTCCTGGAATCCTACTAAATGCTTTCTAGTCTAGGCTCCTGAATTCTTTAACTTGTAGAAAGTGGTGACAAAAAGGTAAATATAGCCACAGGAGGCCCTGATAGTCTAACAAAACCTGATTAAAAACTTGGCTCCAGTTTCACCAAGTCGGCTCTGATTATTATCGTTTGGCAAAAAGTGCTACTACTCTCCTTTGCATCGGTTATAAATTACTATGTAATATTCTATTCCAACTTATTTGAAACAAAGTAGTAAATACGTCCACTGACTAGGAGCATAAAGTGGTAGCAAAAAGAAAAATATACTCAGGAGGTTCTGAGTTTGAATACTACATATGTAACAAATGTGTGGTATAAAAGCGAATAAAGACTAATTTCCAATAAGAAAAAATATTGGACCTTTCCATTTTAAATCAGGGCCTGTCCATTTTAAATCAAGGCCTGTCCATTTTCAGAAGCAACAAGCCCTGGGCCTGTCTCTTAAAATAATTGCCTGTGAGCACTGACATACACTCGAAAACCAAAACCGACGCGGTTGCAAAAAATAATTCCGTCCCAAGCATTTTTTAGTACAAAAAAAATCTCATGTTCTAAGCATCAACATTTCATTTTAATACGCCACACCTGTAAAATTTAACATAACCTTTAACCTCACCAAGAAGACAGACTGTTCAATCTTGGCGACTCTCAGGACCTTCAGTCCTTTGATTGTGTTTTGTCTTTTGATTAGGGTTTTGTTATCAAGGCCACATAAATGTAACACTGATTGCTTTCTTTCAGGAAGTGATGAATTGAATTGAATTGAATGTTGTTTAACGGCTCATCAACACAGTATAGGTTATTTAGAGCCGCCCCAGAGAGAGGGGAAGGATACATAGGAATCCGGGAACCTGCCCTACTCTTATTATCGAATAGATTCCTATGGTTCTTAAATGTGCTCGGAGGATAAACCGATACATGGGACCGCCCGGTTTACGTCCCCATCCGACGTACGAGGCTAAGGTAAAGTGTCTTGCCCAAGAACACACCGACGGAACTCAGTGGCACCACGGAGGATTGAACCCGGGGCCTCCGGTTACAAATCCGCCGCACTACCGACTGCGCCACGCCAGCCCCCAGGAAGTGATGAAACTAACAACATGTTTACATGTGTAGATATCAACACCACAATCATGACTGTATATTTCTTTCAGGAAGTGATGAAACAAACAACATGTTTACATGTGTAGATATCAACACCACAGTCATGCCTGTATATTTCTTCCAGAAAGTGATGAAACAAACAACATGTTTACATGTGTAGATATCAACACCACAGTCATGCTTGTGTATTTCTTTCAGGAAGTGATGAAACAAACATGTTTGCATATAAATCAGCATGTTTACATGGTTTTAGGTAACAACGTCACATACATGCTTGTACATTTCTTCCAGGAAGTGATGAAACAAAAAACCTGTTTACCTGTGTAGATATCAACACCACAGATAGAGTAGTTTGTGCAGGCATGGAGGCAGTTAGAGATGACAATGTCTATCTACTGTTTTGGTAAGAATTTGATGAGTATTTTATTAATTCTAACACTTCAGGAATGTCCTACATTCTGATTGACTGAGTTTAATATTGCAACATATAAATCGTTATATACCATCGCAATTCAACACAGTTCAGATTAAACACTAATTCTGATTGGATGACAGATATAATATTACAGTTCATTAAATGATGTCATAGTAACGTGTAAACAAACTGACGCCAATTAAATCAAGATACCAGCCAGCATGGGAAGGCTACCATTGTTTGAACAGTTTTTTTTTTTTAATTTCAATCCCCAAACTAATGGTGATCCATTTATTCACCCCGTCATAGGTTTGTGAGGGTCGGGGTGGGCCACCCCTCAGCAAACCGTACAGTTATATGATAAAATATGCCTCAAATTTGCACAGTTTTAGATCCATTCCCTGGTTAAAGTATGTTAGAATACGGGTGATTGGTCTGTACTTTTAAATTGTGAAATGGTAAATTCGAACATTAAACAGTTGATATGCTGCCTCAAAATTTAAAGTACTGACCAGGGCCCCGTTTTATTAAACATCTTACAATAAGTCTCAGTTTTAAAACTGTTCACATTTTTGCAACTAAGCATTCAATGTAGACTCCCTGTGTGGTTCTCAGGGGCCCCGTTTGGTCATGGGGCAAAGAATAGGGCCACTGCAGATCCCTTTCGAGGGGTAGGCAGAGTGGTAGAATCCCCCTAAATTCATGTTCATTTTATCATTTTTTGTTCATGTCCATTAAAGGTCTTCATCATGATCCCTGCATTGTTTCAGGTGCTATCACGCTCGCATCAAAGAGCAGTGGCAGAAAAACAATAACGTGGCTCCAGCGTAAATGGAGTTTCTACGATAGAATTTGCAGCAACTCTGCAGTTCAGGGTGAGAAGGTTCTAGGCCCATTTTCCATATTTTATCTCGATGTACATGGAAGATGAGCCTGGCATGTTCATGCCTGTTAGGCGCCATATAACCTTTTCATGTGTTGGTGCACCTTAAAACCCCAATTCAATTCAATTCAATGTAGACAATTATGTGTGCAGTATGTGAAGAAATAATATCAAATGTATAAGAAAATGAAATGAATTCTTGTTCATTTGTGACTTGTAAATTTAAGAAATTAACTTACGATCAAAACTGTCATATTAAAGTTGTTTCATAAAAACAGGGCCCAGAGCTGTAGATCATTTTTGACTGCAATCAGTATTTACTCGTTAGATTCAAAGTGAATGAGTAACAAGGAACTCGTTCAGAGTAATCAGTTTCTTTAAATAGTTCATGCTTTCATATTAATTAATTAAGTAAAACGAAAGAAACACTGTATGACCTTAATATTAGACACATGCCAGGAACAATTTTCATCATGTAAATATGGAATGAACTGATCCACAGGACAATACATACAAATATAATACACCCGCACTATATAGCCTAGTTTAAAATATCTCGTTATATTGAACGATATATCACTGTAATTTTTGCAACGTTAGGAGAATAAGCATTGCGCATTACGCTTTGTAATGTATGAAATGTTAGGAGAGTAAGCAAAGCAATGCGAAAGATTTCAGATGTGTGCGTTATTTTCACATTTTAGGGGTATTAGAATAGAAATAGAACATAGTTTACGTTGAATTATCTATAATATATCGTTCAATTGTAAACAATAATTTCACTCGCCCTTCGGGCTCGTGAAATTAATGTTTACAATTGAACTCCAAACCATGATATATTAAACGATAATTCACAGTAAACAATGTTCTATTTCTTAAATATAATACTCATGATTTTTAGAAGTTTAGAGTAAAATACTCAAAAACTCAGCTTATCTACAGCTCTGTCAGACTGTTTTACCCTACATAGTGTATGCACATTTCTTTAAAGGGGTGAATGAGTGCTAGTGAGATTACTTTGTTAGGTTAGTAAGGTGATCTTGTAATTATAACTGTTGTTATGAAGTACCATAAAGAAAAAACAATATGGCAGTGCCCACATCATTATTTAGTTTTAAATAATAATCGTAGGTTATTTCGTAGAAAGTTTTATCACATTCTTCCCTATAAACGTTGTTTTTGAATTTACGATACGACATAGACCTAGCTAGTCATATCCATCAGGATTTCGTTGCCGGGCAATAAAGCTTTATTGCAGGCATGAAATACAGGGTGAAAAAATGTCATATCACGGAAATAACCGAATGTTCATCTCGATCCTTTTACCGCAGTGATACGGAAATAACCGATTAGCTACGATTGTATATGATTCGTCATGGCTATTGTTAGCGTCTGCGTTTCATTAGTTACTTCCATCCTGTTTTCGCACAGGTTATAGGTTATTGTCTATAGTCATTATCCGTAGATAAAATAACCACTTACGACAATTCACCTTGATTAGAAAATTTCAAATTCAATAGAATTCATTTTCAATAAGATTTCGGACAAAAATAAATGTTGTGTCCCACTTACGCGACAGACATGAGCACATCAGAATGGACTAGATCTAAACTTTTTTTCTCCCTGGAAAACAGCGTACTGAGTGAGGTGAAGTTGAATTTCGACAAAGCTGAAGTATATGATTAATGAATAAAAAATGTGTATTTTCATATCACATCCTATATCAGGTCCTCGACCCATATCAGCCCTCGATCTGAAGCTTTCGAGCCTGATATAGGGTGTGATATGAAAATACCCATTTAATATTCTCTATCATTGAAGATATCAGCCCTGGCCCCATATTCTCGAAACTTTCTCAGACTCAAGCTCAGCTATAAAATTTTGAAAATCTCACTTACTGGTCATGCAGTTACTGGAAACTTTACAAAAATCAAGGTAATCAAATAGTGCAGCTGTCCTGAAATTTTTGCAATGGAAAACACTCATTGAAAAATGTTATAGTTAAAAGAAATATTTAAATGTGAGCTTGGGCAGGTGATTTTGGCTGAGCATGTTTCGAGAATATGGGGCCAGTATGGGTCATGTTTAATATTAATGAAGTGAAAGATCATCAGGAACAGGATAAACATTAATGTCTAAGCAATAAAATGGTTAACGAAACAGGAAATGTGGATTATCTACATGATAAATAAATTGGTGCCTTTTACCATTAAGTTTATGAGGCTCGACACAAATACACAGAATAACGGAGCTTCGCCGTTATTTTCTGAGCCTCGCTTTCCGGCCTATCACCACTGGGAGTTCAACTTGTGAGAAAGTGTCGATTCTTATGGATGGCAGGAGGTATACAGTACAGGTTCTACCCAGAAATAAGTGGGTGATCTGTCTCCGCTAATATATATAGCTAAATGTGCTGAAAATTATGTAAAACACCATTCAACCAACTTAGCCCCGCCTAATGAACTTGGTAGTAAAAAGCACTGACGTAGTACTCTCAATATCGTTTGTGAATATCTGGCAATTTTCCGCTCGCATCAAGCATGGCTGCAAGGCGATTTTGTCTTTTTATTTCTAAGATTACTGGGTTTTGTGATTATGGATTAACACCTCAAAATAATTTTCGGGATTTCTTTTATGGGCAAAGAGGGGATTATGCACATGATGCATGTGTAAAAACAACAACAATGGCCACTAGGCAGCAATTCATTTTGTATAATAGATTACTGGATTTGGCAATTGTGGATTACACCTCCGATATTATTAGTAATCTTTATGACAATGGCAAGTGTTGTAAGGGCAGGTGGTTACACCACTAGGAGACTCACAATTTGCCGAATTGTCTTGTTTTAATTCAGTAATTATTGTATGTTTATTGTAGGGACAGACGTGGTAGTGAGCTGTTGGGATGTTACAGTGATTCCCATCAAGATGACATAACACAGGTACAGTATGGACGGACGGTCATGTAATGTATAACACAGGTACAGTACGGATGGACGGTCATGTAATGTATAACACAGGTACAGTACGGACGGATGGTCGTGTAATGTATAACACAGGTACAGTATGGACGGACGGTCGTGTAATGTATAACACAGGTACAGTACGGACGGACGGTCATGTAATGTATAACACAGGTACAGTACGGACGGACGGTCATGTAATGTATAACACAGGTACAGTACGGACGGACGGTCATGTAATGTATAACACAGGTACAGTACGGACGGACGGTCATGTAATGTATAACACGGGTACAGTACGGACAGACGGTCGTGTAATGTATAACACAGGTACAGTACGGACGGATGTCGTTTAATGTATAACACAGGTACAGTACGGACGGACGGTCGTGAATGTATAACACAGGTACAGTACGGACGGACGGACGGTCGTGTAATGTATAACAAAGGTACAGTACGGACGGACGGTCATGTAATGTATAACACAGGTACACGGACGGTCGTGTAATGTATAACACAGGTACAGTACGGACGGACGGTCGTGTAATGTATAACACAGGTACAGTACGGACGGACGGTCGTGTAAAGTATAACACAGGTACAGTACGGACGGACGGTCATGTAATGTATAACACAGGTACAGTACGGACAGACAGTCATGTAATGTAGAAACCTATTTATATCAGACTACTTTGTTATCCTCTTATCCATTTTAATCTGAAAGATTGGCAGTATTTCTGTCTACATGTATAGGAAAATTGCACTTTCATTAAACTTTCTAAAGAGATTGCACAAATTAGAAAGAAAGAAAAAAAGAAAAGAAAGAAAGAAAAGAAAGAAAGAAAGAAAAAGAAAGAAAGAAAGAAAGAAAAAGAAAGAAAGAAAGAAAGAAAGAAAGAAGAAAAAGAAAGAAGCACGAAAAGGAAGAGAAATAAATCTGTCCCCAAAACTGGACCCTGCGATTATGGATTAAAGCCTTGAGATATTTTCATGAATTTATACAGGTGTTGAGTTGAGGGCTTTGAGGTTATTATGCATGTGTGTTATATTTGGTGTTTTAAATGAAATTTGGCAAGTGTTTCAAGGACAATGAGAGGGTTATGCCTGTGCAGTTTTTTAGATAGATGGTTACACCCGGTGGGGACTATACTTTGTTAGTTTATTTTTTAATTATAATGATTTATTTATTGTCCATCTGCTATAGGTCTGTTTTCATCCAGAAAACCCTGACAGCCTTGCGTCTGGATCGACAGATGGACTCGTGTGCATATTTGACATCTCACAGACGGACGAGGACGACGCTCTCTCATACACTTTCAACTCTTGTTCCACTGTGGCTAAGGTGGGATGGTGTGGGGATAAGTTCACAAACATTTATTGTACCACACACATGGATACCTTCCATGTCTGGGATACCATAGGGGTATGTATCACCTGTTTATTTGGGGGTTATTCTTTAAAATACAGGGCGTTTAAGGATATATAGAGATTATTTAACTGCTGGGATGGATTATAGAGAAATCCTTCACAAGATTGTAGACATGTTGTTCCTTACACGAACGAGCGTATACGAGTGAGTGAAAAAACAAACACGACTACCAACGAGTGAAGGATTTCCCTATAATTGAACCCAGCAGTTAAATAATCTATTTATTACATTTTAAATCAGTTTTTGCATGATTTTAACCAAAATTAATCGCTTTATTGAACATTGTCTGCGGATGACTTCAACGTCGGCACCACTTTATTTACATCATAACAGTTAGTTATATTTGTGTTCGGAGTTAGTTAATAATATTTAGCGATTATGAATATTCTTTCACTGAGAAATCCCACCGATCTATCACTGATGCCAATGTAATAAAATAGTGTAAATGGTTCTCCATGCCACTTCCATAGTAAAGTGAGGAGGTTGAGAACCTGTTAAAAACTCAGACCTCATTAGAATTCTGGGAAACTTACTTTTATCATGCAAATAAACCTGTCTGCTAACAAACATCAACAAGGAAAACGGGGTGTTGAATATCTTTTAAAAATATTTCTTCAGCTGTATATTAACACAGGGTCAAAAGGCAACATTATTTTTACTCCGTGTATTTCCATAGCCTTTCTACTTCCACTTTTCAAATTTATACAGGTCTAAAACTGTCAAAAACATGGTGAGCTGCATTTCCAAATATCAATAACAGAATACAGTTACAGCCAAAAAATCACAGGAAATTGCAATAAAAAAAAATTAAAGAAAAAAAAGATTACCGTAACACTCATTAATACAGAACTACTTTTGACTGCACCAGGCAAGCACATCCAGTTGATTTACCTTAAACACGTTACCAATGAGTGTCAAAGTAACGCAGTCCGTAGCACATACCATTTTCCCCAATATTACCCGGGTAAGATTTCCTTTGTAGTGTTCGCTCTATGGAACGCATGAATTTTCTCTAGTTTTGTACCACAATAAAGCGTTCATCCGCTGCTTCAAGAGTGATTTGTGCACATTGTTCCAAAAGGGTTGTATAGTAGATGAAATTTAGTACTTTATTCTGTGGAAATTTTTTCATATTGCCAATTCATTTGATTTGAATTTGATTTTATAGTCGCACCAACACTTAAGGTCATATGGCAACTTTCCAGCTTCCACTGGTAAATATCCCAGGTGCTCCCCCAGGCAATTATGGAACCCACAGCGGTGAGGGGCAAGTTTGCCAATTCATGAGTGCATAAAAGGACAAGGGGGCTGTAAGATGTACAACTGATTGTAGTAACCAAGGTTTCAGTCATGTTCTATTGGCTCCTTTCACTGTGCGTCTGTGCTCCGTATAGTTTATAGGAGACAATTATGTACAGTTTTGTGTATTTATACTACTAGGGTTAACTCCCTTTTATTAGCCGAATTGCGTAGCAAATCCAGGCTTATAGTTAGGTGATTTTCATTTGTTGGTATGTCTACACATTTTGACATTTTGGTTAAAGTTTATTTTTTTCATTTCTCATAAAAGCAAATTATTGGAAAGCACCCATGTTCAATGTTATATAACAAGAACCATAACTCTGCCATAACTCTGTCATGTATTTTACTTGAATTATTCCCCCTTTTACTTAGATTTTTCAGTTAAAATGTTCGCACTACTGTTGTTGCGACACTTGTTAAGAGAGCCCCTATCCCTGTTTATAATTTATATGTTCCCATTACCTTTAATACCGATTTATCCCCTTCATTGTTGTTGTTTCAGGGAGATCCAGTGTATGAAGTTACAGATTTAAAAGATACATTAAAGGTAAGCTTAGCTTTATATCAGGTTATAATTTTTGTATGATTAAACTAGGATTGCTGCCACTCTTTGGAAGTGTGAATACTTCCACTCTTTGAATGTACGAATCAAAGTTTGCACAGTCTTGGAAAGTCCTTGAATTTTAGGTAGTGTCTAAAAAATCCTTGAATTTTAAGTGGTGTCTTGAAAATCCTTGATTTAAAAGTCCTTAAATTTAAGGTGTTGTCTTGAAAAGTCCTTGACTTTTAGGAGGTGTATTGAAAAGTCTTTGATTTTAGGTAGTGTCCTGAAAGGTCCTTGACTTGTAGGTGGTGTCTTGAAAAGTCCTTGAATTTTACATAATGTCTTGAAAAGTCCTTAATTTTAGGTGGTGTATTGGAAGTCCATTTAGGTTGTGTCCTGAAAAGTTCTTAATTTGAGGTAGTGTCTTGAAAAGTCTTGAATTTTAGGTGGTGTCTTGAAATGTCCTTGAATTTTAGGTTGTGTCTTGAAAAGTCCTTGATTTAAAAGCCCTTGGATTTTAGGTGGTGTCTTGAAAGTCCTTGAATTTTAGGTAGTGTCTTGAAAAGTCCTTGAATTTTAGGTAGTGTCTTGAAAGTCCTTGAATTTTAGGTAGTGTCTTGAAAAGTCCTTGAACTTTAGGTGATGTCTTGAAAAGTCCTTGAATTTTAGATGAGGTTTTGAAAAATCTTTAAATTTTAGGTAGCGTCTTGAAAAATCCTTGAATTTTAGGTGGTGTAAGAGTTCTTGAATTTTAGGTAGTGTTTTGAGAAGTTCTTGAATTTTAAGTGATGTCTTGAAAAATCTTTGATTCAACAAAGTCCTTGAATTTTAGGTGGTGTCTTGAAAAGTTCTTTATTTTAAAGTCCTTGAATTTTAGGTGGTATCTTGCAGAATCCTTGATTAAAAGTCCTTGAATTTTAGGTAGTGTCCTGAAAAGTCCTTGATTGAAAAGTCCTTGAATTTTAGGTGGTGTCTTGAAAATTCCTTGATTGAAAAGTCCTTGAATTTTAGGTGATATCTTGAAAAGACCTTGAATTTGCAAGTCCTTGAACAGTATTTGAATCTTATACAGTTCATAAAAAGGTCTGATTGTGAACATTCCATAAACCAGGCGTTGAAAAATATAAAACAAAAAAAAAATATTCGCAAATAAAATATTGTACATGTATTATACAGAAGAATGGTAGAAGGGCATAAAAATTATAGTGTTACCCCCGTCCGTCCATCTGTCCGTGAATGCGTCCGTCCAGACTATTACATGGGTAAATGATATCCACCATTCTCCAGACTTGGTCAAATTGTATATGGCCACAATGTGTCGGCTAAGTTTGATAATCGACCCCATGACCTAAGTAATTCCAGAGTTATGCCCCTTGGAACAGTAAAAATTCACAAAATTAACATTGTCTGGACTCTAACTTGGGTAATTCTTATCCAATCTTCTCTAAACTTGGTCAAATTGTATATGGGCATATGAGTTATGCCCGTTGGAATAGTAAAAATTCCCAAGTTTGATGACGCCTGACTCTTTCTTGGGTAATTGTTATCCAATCTTCTCCAAAATAGTCAGCTTGTATATGGGCACAATGTCTCGGCCAGGTTTGATTATTGGCCCCATCCCATCGCCTCATTATTTCCAGGGTTACGCCTCTTGGAATGATAAAAATTACCAAAGTTTAATTATGTCCTTATTTGATAATTCATATTCGCAGGGCTTTCCCTAGGTATTTTTGGAAAAAGACACGTAGATCGAATTGGGAATTTTTTATTGAAAAATTGCCAAAATTTGGGAATTAGTACATTATGACTAATTATCATAAATAGTGATTTGAACCTGTTAGAATAGTAAAAAAACTGAAATTACTGTCAGAAAGACAATTTCCTTATTTATATGTAAAGCAATAGCGGAGACATACATGTCCTATGGACACATTTCTAGTTTTCAGAGTTATCAACCTTTGTTTTACTTTTTTTTATTTATGTGTAAAAAGCAAGGGTATTCATCACCTTTAGTGATAGTTCTATGTTGCATAGTTTATTTAAGAAAAAGTTCACCCTAATACAGGTGACCCCTTACTGCAGTTGTCTCCCTGACACTGGCAATCCCTGAATGACAGGGGACTGTTTAATACAGGTGACCTGTTAACACAGGTAATGCCTTACATTAACCTCTTAATACATATTAAAATACAGGTGACGTGACAACTTCGTCAAAACTCCGTAAAGATCTAAATACATTTAACCACTTAATACCGATGCAGGTAACTTCAAAACACAATATAAACCCCTTAAAGCTATGGTGTGTTTATTTCCAACCTTAACAGAGATGATACTGACTGTGTCTGTACTACTGCATAATTAATATTACCATCAAATTCACATTAAATCACCAGATGGTCCCTGGCATTAATGTAAACAACCACACATTAAATCACCAGGTGGTCCCCGGCATTAATGGAAACAACCACACATTAAATCACCAGATGGTCTCCAGCATTAATGGAAACACCCTCAAATACACATTATAAATCACCAGATGGTCCCCGGCATTAACAGATACACAATAAATCACCAGATGGTCCCTAGCATTAATATAAACAACCAGGCCATTTTGGGAAAACTGAGTGCGCTTTACTTTGGAATTTGGAAATAAATAGCATATTATTTGCCATATTGGGATTTTTTTTTTTAAGAAAACTTGTTATAAATTTAAGTTTTTAGTAAGATATTGATCATAAATTATTGAATTTAATTTTAACATAGAAACTGTGGAAAGTCACTAAGATTGGGAAATATAGTTTTTTTCTGTTGGGAAAGGACTTATTGTAGGGTCTTCTTTCCATCGGTCAGTAAAAGAAGAAAAGGTGCGACCCTTTTATACAGACGTCCCCTTAATAAATTTAACCACTTAATACAGCTGCAGATAACTTCAAAACACAATATAAACCCCTTAAAGCAACGGCTACTATAAATAAACCAATTTGCCCTGCAACCTACATATGTTATGTATAAGCACAGTGTTTATGGGTCATTAGTACATTAGAAGGGCCATAACTAATGTTGTAAGAACTTGTGACCCGACCCATTTGCAATCTTTGTAAAAAAAAAATGCAATAAAATATATTTAAACCAGTACTATATGATTATATCACATGTGTTTTTGTGATGTGGGATTGAAACCATTTATTTGGCATAATTTGCAAAATGTTATTCTTTTCTAATAATTGGATTGGACACAGACCTAATAACAAATAGATTGGACACTACAAAAATTATCTAAATTTCACAGTGGCACAGTGCAAAAATTTCACAAAATAATCACATTAACACACACGTCATGTAGAGTTTTATATATACAAGTTTCATTCATGCCAAATCCCATCACAAATTTATTTTAAAAATAAACATAAATTATTATAATTATAATAATCCCATTTTGCTATTCACTATGAGTCTTTTGAATGTATTCTTATCAAAATCAGTGAATAATTGAGAGAGAAGATAGAAGGAAAAGTTAAGGTGCCACGTGATATTTTGATTACTTCATTGGTTAAGATAGGAAGTTTCCTATCTGTTTATTAATATGGCTGTGGGCTGGGAAGTTTCCAGATACAACTTCCGAAAATTGTGTTGACTGTTTTATTTTACGTTTTAAAGGTGATAGGTTAATCAGTGTTGACACTACACAGAGATGACAATAAATTTACTAATTTATCACTGCCGCAGAGTTCATTGTTCCGTTTTTAGCACGAATATGATTAATAAATCATAAGGCTGTTATGTCTTGCCAGATAACATCAAAAGAATACATCAATGTGTCGTCGCAGTAATTGATTAGACACCCATATCTCTTTTGAAATGCACTTTTCGTAATGATAATAAAAGCTAGTGGAACAAATTGTTTGCTACGTCACTGTTGCATGTTTAATTTATATTATTATTCTCTCATGTGGAGTAATTGTTTGGTGTTTACTGGTTTATTTATACCCTGTTTCTCCAGGTGACAAAATGCATGAATGTTAGACTGGTTGTGGGTTAGGACACATAGGGGATTCTGTAGTATGGGGTAACGAGACAAAAATAATCAATTTATTGCAGTGGGGATAGGAGTATGGGAAGATCAGTCTGAGAAAAAGTGGAAGATATCTACTGTATCTACTGATTTATGACAGTGGGGATGGGAAAATGGGAAAATAATTCGAGGACTGTTGGAAGGTAACTACCAATTTATGACAGTGGGGATGGGAAAATGGGAAAATAATTTGAGGACTGTTGGAAGGTAACTACCAATTTATGACAATTGGGATGGCAAAATAATTCGAGGACTGTTGGAAGGTAACTACCAATTTACGACAGTGGGGATGGGAAAATGGGAAAATAATTTGAGGACTGTTGGAAGGTAACTACCAATTTATGACAATGAGGATGGGAAAATAATTTGAGGACTATTTGAGGACTGTTGGAAGGTAACTACCAATTTATGACAGTGGGGATGGGAAAATGGGAAAATAATTTGAGGACTGTTGGAAGGTAACTACCAATTTATGACATTGAGTGGGGATGGAAAAATTGGAAAACAATTCGAGGACTGTTGGAAGGTAACTACCAATTTATGACAGTGGGGATGGGAAAATGGGAAAATAATTTGTGGACTGTTGGAAGGTAACTACAAATTTATGACGGTGGGGATGGGAAAATAATTTGAGGACTGTTGGAAGGTAACTACCAATTTATGACAATGGGGATGGGAAAATGGGAAAAATAATTTGAGGACTGTTGGAAGGTAACTACCAATTTATGACAGTGGGGATGGGAAAATGGGAAAATAATTTGAGAAATATGGGAAAATAAATTCTGATTTATGACAGTGGGGATGGGAACACAGGAGGACAATTTGAGAAACATGGGAAGGTAACTACCAATTTATGACAGTGGGGATGGTAATGTATGGGAAAACTTTTTGAAAAATATGGGAAGATAAGTACCAATTTATGAGTTTTTCATGGCAAAATGGAAAGGCAATTTGAGATAAATGGGAATATATCATATAACAACTTTTATGGTTTGATGATGGGGATGGGTGTATGGTAAGACAGTTTCCAATATGGCAAGATCACTGCTGCTTTATGATTTGGAAAAAAGGACTGAAATAATAATATATAATCTATATAGATACACTAATAAGATAAAACTTATTTTATCTTTTGCGAAGTGAAACAAAGTGAAACAGATTGCACTACGTGCCTCCCGAATTCCGCTTTCTGCCAGATAGACAATCACACTGCTTAGCAAAATATTGCTATTCGGATATATTGGCTAAAGAGATATAATTAGTTTACTATAGAAAGAAAAAAATAAACCCTTTTATAGAAACTGCTATTTCAAGAATTGAAAGCAACCTGACGTTTAAATAGAAGTTCATCGAAGTCCTGGAATGCTGTTCACTCAGCTGGTTATTAAGGTTATATACCCTAACATGTAGAGGTGTTTTGATTAATTGACTTGATGAACCTTTGGTTGGTTTGTGTTACTGATCCTTGTTCAGTAATCAACTGCTATTGTTGATTTTTATTGTTGTTCAGAATAAAACTCTGCTCACATATGTATTATCTGCGACACATATTTATACTCTGCTACACATAATGTACACTCTGCTACACATACATACACTATGCTGCACATACATACACTATGCTTCACATACATACACCATGCTGCACATACATAGAACCTGCTACTCATACATACTCTGCTACACATACATACACTATGCTGCACATACATAGAACCTGCTACACATATATACTCTGCTACACATACATACACATACATACACTATGCTGCACATACATAGAACCTGCTACTCTACATACTCTGCTACACATACATACACTATGCTGCACATATATACACTATGCTGCACATATATACACTATGCTGCACATACACAGAACCTGCTACTCATACATACTCTGCTACACATATGTACACTCTGATACATGTACATACACTCTACTACACATTCATACACTCTGCTCCACATACATATACTCTGCTACACATACATATACTTGCTATACATACTTACACCTGCTACACATACATAAACTCTGCTAAACATACACACTCTGCTACTCAGGTATACTCTGCTACACATAAATACACTCTGCTACAAACATATATATATATATATATATACTCTGCTACACATATGTATACTACACATATGTATACTCTGCTACACATACATACTCTCTGCTACATATATGTACTCTCTGCTGTACACTCTGCCACATATGTACACTCTGATACACATACATACACTATTCTACACATATGCACACTCTGATAAACCATATGTACACTTAGCTATATACATATAATCTGCTACACATATGTATAATCTGCTACACTTTGATACACATACATAGACTCTGCTACTTTATACATACACTCTGCTACACATATATGCACTTTGCTACACATAGATACACTTTGCTTCACATATACAATATGTTACACATACATACACTCTCCTACTTATACATACACTCTGATACATATATGTATAGTCTGATACACATATACACTCTGCTATACATAAATGTAACTTTGCTACATATATGTTAATCTGATACACATATATACATTTTGCTACACATGCATAAACTCTGTTACACATACATACACTCTGGTACATACACATACACTATTTTACACATCTGTAGGTATGTTACACATATGTACACTCTGCTACACATATTAACACTGATACACATACATTCTGCTACACATGTGTACACTCTGCTACACATATTAACACTGCTACACATACATACACTCTGCAACCCATATGTACACTCTGCTACACATACATATACTCTGCTAAACATATATATGCTCTGCTACACATATGTATAATCTGCTGCACATACATATACTCTGCTACACATATATATGCTCTGCTACACATATGTATACTCTGCTACACATATTTCGCTCTGTTACACATGCATACACTCTGCTACACACATACACTCTGCTACATATATATACACTGCTACTCATATATACACTCTGCTACACATATTTACACTCTGTTACTCATATATACATTCTGTTACACTTACATACACTCTGCTACACATATTTGTACTCTGCTACACATATGTACACACTGTTACACATACATACACCTGATACACAAATGTGCTCTCTGATACACATATGTACACTGCTACACATTATACACTCTGCTATATGTAATGTACTTTGCTACACATATATACATGCTATATGTAATGTACTTTGCTACACATGAGTATATTCTGCTACACATATGTATACTTGGCTACCAAACATACACTCTGATACACATACGTTACACTCTGATACACATACATATACCTGCTACACATACATACATATACTCTGCTACATGTAATGTACTCTGCTACACATACGTACATATGGATTTAACTAAGAACTTGATGTAAAGTTTATTTTCTTACTTATGTAATGGCTTCCGTACATATATACAGACATACGTATGGACAGACGGATGGTCAGACAAGATAACACTATATGCCCGTTACACTTTCGTGGCGGGGCTTAACAAATTGCAATGTACTTAAATTTCTTGTACCAGGTGCATGCACACTAAATTAATTATAAGTATATATTGTGTGTTGGGTAAAAATTCATTGTTTGGGAGAAGATTGATTTAGTTGGCTGCAAAAACAATGTTTGGCTGTCAGAATATGTTTTAAAGACATTACACCAAGCCTTTGGAAATACTACACACCATAATTATAATCTGTTATCTAACATGATTTATTAAAATACTCGGTGTTGATTTGTTATTGGGGAGGTCTTAAAAAAACTATTACGTTTTAAGACGTCATTTTAAACGCACAAAACACGTTAACCATTGAGTCGTAATTTTAAACATCAGATGCAAAACAGCGCAATGAAATGCGTTTTTTTTAAGCGACGCTACGTTCCACAACACATTTAAATAGGATGGACTGTATATTCTTCTCATTTGATGTTAAGATATAGGCATAAAATGTAAGTTGTGAGTATTTGGCTGTCGTCTGTACAGACCCTATCCCGACTAATTTTCCTGAACCCCTGGCTGAAATTCATTGAAACTTTACAGGGATGATCAGTACGAAGTCTAGTTGCGCATGTCATAGCCGTGTTTCGGTTGAGTGATTTTTGGGGGAGTTATGGCCCTTTAAAGGTTTCAGTACACAAACTTTGTCCGGGCTAGTTCTCCTTAACCCGCCCCGTGTGGTTCCCGGGGCCCCCCTTTGGTCACGGGGCAAAGAATAGGGCCACTGCAGATCCCTTTGGAGGGGTAGGCAGAGGGGTAGAATCCCCCCAAGTTCATGTTCATTTTATCATTTTTTGTTCATGTTCATTAAAGGTCTTCATCATGATCCCTGCATTGTTTCAGGTGTTATCTCGCTCGCATCAAAAGAGCAGTGGCAGAAAAACAATAACGTGGCTCCAGCGTAAATGGAGTTTCTACGATAGAATTTGCAGCAACTCTGCAGTTCAGGGTGAGAAGGTTCTGGGCCCATTTTCCATATTTTATCTCGATGTAAATGGAAGATGAGCCTGGCATGTTCATGCCTGTTAGGCGTCATATAACCTTTTCATGTGTTGGTGCACCTTAAAACCCCAATTCAATTCTCCTTAACCCCTCACCGGATTTCAACGAAAATTTGCAGGGATGATCAATACCAAACGTAGTTGCGCATATCATCGCCATGTCCTCGATTGAGTGATTTTTGGCGAAGTTATGGCCCTTTAAAGGTTTTAATACACAAACTTTGTCCGGAATGGTTTTTCTGAACGTTCCCCTTGGCCGTATTTCAACGAAACTTTGCAGGGAGAATCAGTACCAAGCCTAGTTATGCATATCATCGGCGTGTTCCAGTTGAATGATTTTTGGCAGAGCCCTTTCAAGGTTTTAGTACACAGACTTTGTCCGGACTATTTTTCCTTAACCCCTGACAGATTTGAACAAAATTTGCAGAGATAATCAGTACCAATGCATGTCAATGCCGTATTCCAGCTGAATGAATTTTTTTTGGCAGAGTTATGGCCCTTTAAAGGTTTTAATACACAAACTTTGTCCGGAATAGTTCGCCTGAACCCCTTGCCGGATTTCAACAAACTTTGCAGAGATGATCAGTATCAAGCCTTATTACGCATATTGTCGCCGTGTCCGGCTGAATGATTTTTGGCAGAGTTATGGCCCTTTCGGCTAATGGGCACTGTGGGCTAGTGGTAGAGCGTTGGACCCATGATCCAAAAGTTGTGGGTTTGATCCCCCCAATAACCACATGTGTTGTGTCCCAGAGCAAGACACTTTATCTGCATTGCTTAGTACTGGTTCTACCCAGGAAGACAATCAAGAAGTACCTTAGAAGCAAATCGCTTACAACAGGTATAGAATTAGCTAATTAAAAAAAAAAAAAAATTAAAGTTTTAATACACAAAGTTTGTCCAGACTAGTTCTCCTGAACCCCTTGGCCAGATTTCAATGAAACTTCGCAGGGATGATCGGTACCAAGCATAGTTATACATGTCATTGCCGTGTTCTGGTGAATGATTTTTGGCAGAGTTATGGTCCTTTAAAGGTTTTAATACACACACAGACTTTGTCCGGACTAGTTTTCCCTAACCCCTTGCCAGATTAATTAATCAGTGACAAAGCCTAGCTGTACATATCATCACTGTGTTCCGGTTGATTGAATTTTGGTGGAGTTATGGCTCTTTAAAGGGTTTAATACACAAATCTTTTCTCGACTAGTTCTCCTGAACCGCTGGCCTGATTTCAACGAAACTGAACCAAGCCTAGTTGCGCATATCATCGCTGTGTTCTGGTTGAATGTTTTTTGGCAGAGTTATGGCCCTTTAAAGGTTTTAATACATAAACTTTGTCCGGACTAGTTCTCCTGATCCCCTGGCCAGATTTCAACAAAGATTGGCAAGAATGATCTGTACCAAGCCTAGTTGCGCATATCTTCGCCATTTTCCGGTTAAATAATTTTTGGCGGAGTTATGGTCCTTTAAAGTTTTTAATATACAATTTTTTCCGGACTAATTCTCCTGAACACCTAGCCAGATTTCAACAAAACTTGGCAAGTATGTTCAGTACCTAGCTTAGTTGCGCATATTATCTTTGTGAACCACGTGAATGATTTTTTGCGGATTTATCACCTTTTCCCTGGAGTGGGGGAGACATCTATTAAAAACAACCTCTAGTTTGTTTGTATTTTGTGCAATCTCTCGACAAAATGTGTATCATGATACATAAAACTCCATGTCAGATAAGAAATACCCGCCCACCAGGTATTGATCTGGGACAATATAAACCCGCTGGAAATATTTTATTTCTTAAATACAAACATGGTCATGGTCAGCTTGTTTTGCATGAGAAAATAAACAGAAATCAGGGAAAATGTTTAGGTTATAAAGTGGTGTTTTATGACTGTTCATTCCGGGTCAGTATAATGTGTCTGGGTGGGGTATCATGGCATGTGTCTACAGCGTGGTATTCCAGCGTGGCAGCACTATAAAGCTGAGACGTGATATGACTGAAAGACGTTAAACTCTATACATACATACATTTGTTTTTATTTATGGCCTGGGGGCGTCCGTGGCCGAGTGGTTAGAGTCCCTGACTTGCAATCACTTGCCCCTCACCACTGTAGGTTCGATCCCTCAAGGGCCTAGGAATCTTTATGTGAGGAAGCTATCCAGCTGGCTTGCTGAACGTCGGTGGTTCTACCCAGGTGCCCGCCCGTGCACGAAAATTGCCCGGAGGGGCACCAGGGGTCTTCCTCCACCAGTGGAAGCTGGAAAGTCGCCATATGACCTTAGCTGTTGGTGCGACTATAAAATCCAATTCAATTCAATTCAATTATTTGTCCTAAAACAAATAAGATTTCAGTGGTGAAATGTCTTTAAAGGACACATGGCAATCTTGATTTTTGAAAAACTGACGGCATCCCGTTAGTTTTTGTACATAACCTGCATTTGTTCAATCATTAATATTAATTATAAGAATAGTATAAAGCAGAAAAAGATGAACAAATGAAAACTCAAAATTGTATTTGATTATATGCAAGCAGGTTTAAAGTCAAAATGATGCTGGATAAATAAATCGAGATGCTGATGTCCCAATGCTTGGTTAACACTTTAAGATTGCAGTCTTTGAATTAAAATTTTCATATCACTAGCCCGAATTCTTATATACTCGATGAAAACACGCACATTTTCCTTTAGTCGACTACATAAATTAAAAAAAAAATCACTAGCCTGAATGACAGTTTACTAGCCTCGGGCTTCGGGCTAGTGGGTTAATTCGAAGACTGAGATTGCAGTGCGTACCTTTAACTTGCTTTGTATCATTTTATCCAAAAAGACACTAATTGGTTATACAGCAAGATGATATATCTGTCATACTTGACTATCAGTTCAATCAAATTGATTTTAAGATTATTTCGCGCAGATAGTTTTCATGCTATATCTGCGTTGATCTCGTGTCATCCTGGATTTTGTTCTTGTTTGAGGGTTAAACCTGGCAGCAGAACAAAGAAACATGAAAATTATGATCTGGTATTAGCTCTAACTTTAAATACTTCGTGGATGGACAATTATGGAAAAGGGACACATTGTTTGAATTACACACCAGAATTAGAAACGTGATTGCGTGGTGAGGCGTCGGTACGAAACCATTGTATATTATTTAGTATGTTTATAAAGTTAAAATAGTTTCGCGAGTAGCTCCCATCTTATCGCTTGTTTATCCTTAATTGCAGTTTGCATCGTTATCTATTATCGTGTCAACTATTCCAGTTATTCGGTAATTAAGTGTTATTATATAGATAATAATTTCAAAACATTTGTGTATATTGTAACTATGATACTTTTGTACAATATAAATTGTACACTTTCATATTTAGTTTCAGGCAAGTATCTATTATAATTGTTTTCTTTGTAATAAAAGTAATTGATATATAACAATATAATTTATGTTGAAATGATAAGAAACGTTACATCTTTAAAGGGGCACACGGCAATCATGATTTTGTTAAAATTAGCGCCATTGTTATAGCTTTTCTACATAACTGCCATAATTGCAAATAATTCTTTGAATAGTTCAGAGCAAATATTTTCACACATATTAACCCTTAACCCGCTAAGCACGACTATAATAGCCTTTGCGCCCATTATAAACCCTGATCAGCCTGTTTGTAACTCGCAGGCTGATCAGGGTTTACAATGTCTGGCTGCTGACCAGTCATTTCTCCCAAAACACCCCTTTATCACATAAACGGAATGGTCTTAATTCAAAGAAAGAACATTCCATTATATATATGTAGTGGGTTAAGGGCTAATAATTGCTGATTATTGTAACAATAATATATTTAAAGATATGGTAGAATTGAAAACTCCATATTGTATTACCTCGTAATTATTGAAGTACACATTATTATATGCAAAGGAGTTTTAAAATGAAAGTAATACCGAAGTAATCAATTGTGGTGTTAATTTTAATGTTTTTTCTCAGTGGTCACCGACCCGTGCATGTGGTCACCGACCCTTGCATGTGGTCATCGACCCGTGCATGTGGTCACCGACCCGTGCAGGTCAGGGAGAAGGCACACAGCACTGAACTTATCACTCAGTGCTGTGACCGAGATCAGCGTTGGCCCATCCGTCCATTTAGGCATGAAAATGTGTAAAACTGACCTCAACATTACCGTGTGACCTTTGATTAATAAAATCTCAGGAAACATACACTGTTTCAAAAAGCTCAACTGATACTTTTAAAATATGTTTCTAAGATACACAAAAGTGCTGATTTATTTTGGTGGTGGAGGTGGGAGGTGGAGGAGGAGGTGCGGTGGTGGCTGGGCGAGACAGTAGCTCAATTAATGGCCTGAGCACTGGCGGGGGCATATTTGATGCAAATCTCTCTTCATCTCATCTCCCTCTGATGTTCCTGTTCCAGTATGACGTTACACGTGTCTACTGGAGCTAGAATCCCATGTTTCTGTTCCAGTATGACGTTACACGTGTCTACTGGAGCTAGAATCCCACATTTCTGTTCCAGTATGACGTTACACGTGTCTACTGGAGCTAGAATCCCACGTTTCTGTTCCAGTATGACGTTACACGTGTCTACTGGAGCTAGAATCCCACGTTTCTGTTCCAGTATGACCTTACACGTGTCTACTGGAGCTAGAATCCCACGTTTCTGTTCCAGTATGACGTTACACGTGTCTACTGGAGCTAGAATCCCACGTTTCTGTTCCAGTATGACATTACACGTGTCTACTGGAGCTAGAATCCCACGTTTCTGTTCCAGTATGACATTACACGTGTCTACTGGAGCTAGAATCCCATTTTGTTTTATTGAAAAAAGACTGATCACCTCAAAAACTTTATCCTGAAAAGACATTTATTACAACCATTTAGCATTGAAGGCATAACATGACACATATCAATTTATTTTTTAAAAAACAACTGTCACCTTTTTTCATTGATTTGTCGTTTTCTTATGACACAATGTAAAGCGTGTTTTGAATAAACGCTTATTAAACATGCCGTAAGCACAAAAAGATGTTGACCTAAAATATATAGTACAAAATATATCTCCAAATATAGTATGAGGCTTCATGCACTTCCGCAGTACTTTATTCATAGCAATAGTTTGCATTTCATTAAAAGGACACACTGATTGCATTTGTTCAATCCACAGGCAGACGGCGCGTACCCTACCCCGCCCACACCCTACCTCCCTCTACTACCCCCTCCCCCTCTACTACCCCCTGGTAGTAGAGAAACAGGTGGGGAGGGGGTAGTAGAGAGGGGGAGGGGGGTAGTAGAGGGGGAGGGGGTAGTAGAGGGGGGTAGGGTGTGGGCGGGGTAGGGTACGCGCCGTCTGCCTGTGGTTCAATCAATAATATTAATTATAAGAATAGTATAAAGCAAATTGTTTTTGTTTAGTATAAACTGGTTATAATATTGCACCAATAATATATTTAAACCTATGGTAGGTAGAACAAGACAAACCAATTTTAAAAAAAAATCAAAATGTTATTTAATTATATGCAAGCAGGTTTAAACTCAAAATGATACAGAATAAACAAATCCAGACGCTAATTTCAATGCCTGATAAACATTTCAAGATTGACGTATGTCCCTTTAACATTTGGCTAAATAACCGTATACCACACATACAGCTAATCCCATTAAAAAGCATTAAATAAATAAACACCCATAGCATGTTTCTATGTTAGCACCCCATAGGAATTACAAGTTGGATAATAAATGATCTATATTGAATAAGTTGAATAACTTTGTTATTTGTTCAAGTGGTTTCATTTCAAACTCATTGATGACAACAACAATTGCTGTTTTATTGCCGTATTTTACCCTACCTGGGGGTTTCTTGCTTGTCAGCAGACGTGATATTGATAACTGTGGAAAATGGAGGGAAAAAGCAAACATGCCAAAAATATCAATAGAATTTCTAAAAAATTAGTTCTATATTTAGATTGATAATCAATAATGTTTTACAAATATGTTGGTTCCATTTATGTTGACAAAAATGACAAATAGCCCCATGCATTGATATAGCTAAATTTAGACTTGTAGATTGACTGAGATGTCTCTCTTAAAATTATTTCAGTTGCACTCATAGAATTTGGATAAATATTGTGTTGATGTAGGCCATTATAAAAATCCATATTAAACTGACTTTATCAATATTTGTATTCAGAATCAATTTGTGACCTTCTGTGTCAATATATTACTACTGTGATTGCCTTTAATAAAAATGGGCTTTTAAGTTTTGTAGGTATTCAAATTAAATTGGTCTGTTTGAATAATCTTAGGTTTCCGCAAGAAAATGCGCTATTGTGATTGATCACCATATAGGTTATATCAGTTTGTTTATCTGTATTAGACCCATAGTTCACTGTCATACAGCCAGTACGTATTTATCTCATTCAGTATCATTACGGCTTTAAATATCAACATTTAACATTGGAAATTTAGATTTTTAATGCACCCCATTATGTGGTCCAGCCTTAATTCCAATAAGAGATGGGAAAGCTTATATTAGCAGAATTTTATAACGGATATTTCGACAATAAAACATGCTTAAAAACATTTATTACTGAAAAAAAATGCGATAACAAATGACAATTTAAAATAACCTATTAAATGTTTTAATTTTACAGTATGTAAACTCTTTAAGCCGAAATTAAGTTTTTTATTTCATGGCCCAGCCAACCCCGTTTTCGCTTATTGGAGAAGGGGTTGGATGGGGTATGAAAATTAATACTCGGACCACGTAATGCGTCGCTGTTGAGTAAGGGCATATAGCGTTAAAGGGAGTACATCATGATTTTTCTAGAAATATCTTATATTATAAAAATGTTCCAATTCATGATAAAACACTTATATCCATCAAAATATGATGTTGGAAACATATTGTTGAGGTTTAAACTTCGAATAAACCATATAGCTAGGACGGAATCGGGCATAAAATGCTGAAATTAACCCTGGTGCGTAACCTAGGATAGCACGTATTGCTGTACAGATTTAATTTCCATGTAACTAAGGGGTCATTTTTAGGATCATTCATTATGTTTAGGCGCTTTAAAATAAAAAATATCATTATTTGTCAATTTTAAGTCAGATCCCTAGACCGCTTTGAAAAGCCTGATGTACTCCCTTTAAGACTGGCCGTACGTCTTTTGTTTTTGGTCATAACTCTGCAATAAATGCCTGGATCAGTATTGTTCAGAAAGTTGCACCACATGAAGGTGATGTGTTGCATCCTATGGTCAGGGTTGCAGTGAAGGTCAAAGGTTAGCATATTTATATTCCCGTTTCATGTCTGGGCTTTAACTCTGCCATGAATGGTTGGATCAAAATGATATTTTGGCAGAAAGGTTCACATGGAGACAGAACCTCGTATACTACTCCCGCCAACCTAGGGCCAAGGTCATGGCAAAGGTCAAACTCATATCCAGGCCATAACTCAGCAATAAATAATTGGATAAAAAAAATACTGGGCAGAAAGGTCCAACACCTCAACACATAGAGATTGAGCGTACAACTCTCATCAACCTAAGTTAAAAAGAAGATTGGGATTAATTTTAAGGTTACTCTGGTAAAGTTCACTGTTACTATAGAGAATGGTTGGACCTAGGGTCCTCAAACTTGGAAGGATGGTTGGTCATGACCAGTAGATGACCCCTATTGATTTTGGGGTCACTAGGTCAAAGGTCAAGGTCGCGGTGACATTGACTATCAAAACAATGTCCGATCATGACAAGTAGATCACCCCTATTGATTTTGGGGTCACTAGGTCAAAGGTCAAGGTCAAGGTGACCTTGACTATCAAAACGATCCCCGATCAATAACAAAACGATGTCCGATCAATAACTAGAGAATGGTTGGACCTAGGGTCCTCAAACTTGGAAGGATTGTTGGTCATGACCAGTAGATATTACTGATACAGATAGTAGATACAGTCACAGGGATATTGAATATCAAAACGATCTCAGATCAATAGAGAACGGTTGGACCTAGAGTCGTCAATTATGTCTGTTCGGGCGAGTGGGGGAGCCATACGTTTTTGTCCCATGGACAATAACAATTTCTAGTCGAATTAATGCGGGACTACGAATGTATATATATACACTCAGTACATTTGAAAACGCAAAACTTGATATTTTTTGAATTTCAAAATGTGTTTTAACTGGAAGAAGTAGAGTAAATCTTATGCAACTGTCAAAGATACATGTGTACTAACATAAAATACGATTTTGATTTGAACAAAAAAAAAGCAGCTTAAAAATAATCGAAAATCTAGTGTTGCATTTTTAAATGTACTGAGTATATATTACAAAAAATATGGGTGTTTATACGATAGACATGCATGTGTCATTGATAATGCTCGAACGAATCATGGCGTAAACCCGATACTGCTAAAAGTTCAGGTGACTCTTCCATATGAATTGTCGATTATTTTATTGATATCTCCCACTTGGATTCAGTTCAGCGATTCCATATAGGGCTTTGAGATATATCTTTTTATGACTGAAAATGTGAAATTTAATATTTTAGGATTAGCATATTAGTCCTTTCATTAAATTAAAAGTCTACCTTGTGTTATATTTGACAAGAGATCGGTGGAAAAATTAATGTCCCCTACTATGAATTATGGTAGATATGCACTTGAAAAGTTGACTCGCAAAATGTCTTCCAAAACAACGTTTTGTTATTAACCAATTCAACATATTTTTTTGGCTTACTTGATCAAGAATATCTAAAAATCCTGCTTTCCAGCATATGTTAATTCTTTTTCTGTAGATTTTATCATAAAGATGTTGATAATAGAGTTGTGTCGATTTCAAATTTGTATTTAGATGGGATGTATCATGTCCTGGCATTGTCTGTCCATCTGTCCGTCCGTCTCTCCCTCGTCACTTTTAGCTGGTAAGTGATTGTGGCACAGTTTGAAGATTGCAAATCATATTTAATTATAGTTATTAAAATAGTACAATACAATTTATTTTGTCATTTCACTAATTATTGAAAATAGTTTACCATTTATTTTGGATAACTTGTGGTAAAATAAGTTCGAAAACAAAATTTTTACCTTTTTATTTATTTTAATGAAAAGGCGAAATTCATGTCATTTAAGGGTATTCAAATATCTATGCAGTTTTAAAGTAAAACAAACATTGAATAAATAAATCTAGATACTAAATGTATCCCTTTAAAGTAGCTATCCCGCCAACAACAGCCAAACTTCACAACATATGTACACCGTTTCTAAACCTACTGACGACGAGGCCCAACTTAAATATTTTGAGAATCCAAACTCTACAGACACAGTATAAATTGCATTAACCAGCCAGGACAAACCGCAGAACTGGAGCATTGAATTAAGAGTTACCAACTCGTAATTCATTTTACGCATATTCAATCATGGGTATTTTTAGAACCCGTGAAATATCCTATACTTTTAATCGGAACATATACATTATTATATGACCTGAACACCTGGATAGAGTTCATTCTCATTCCAAACAGTGTTCTAGGATAGTATTGTTTTAAATAAATTTCTAGGATAAATGTTATTAATTTTTTGATATTTTTTTAATTACCGGACAAAGAGGAATTGAATTGGGGTTTTAAGGTGCACCAACACATGAAAGGTTATATGGCGTCTAAAAGGAATGAACATGCCAGGCTCATCCTCTATGTACATCAAGATAAAATATGGAGAACGGGCCTAGAACCTTCTCACCCTGTACTGCAGAGTTGCTGCAAATTCTATTGTAGACACTCCATTTACACTGGAGCGACGTTATAGTTGTTCTGCCACTGCTCTAGTGATATGAGCGAGATGGCACCTGAAACAATGCAGGAGTCATGATGAAAAATGAAAAATGATAAAATGAACATGAATTTGGGGGGGTTCTACGTACCCCTCTGCCTTTCCCTCCAATGGGATCTGCAGTGGCCCTTTTCTTTGCCCCGTAACCAAACGGGGCTCCCGGAACCACATGGGGCAGGACAAAGAGGACATTTTTGATATAACAAAAAAGTGAATAAATATTAAAATTTTGTCTGATACAAAATGTATTTTAAAAAAAAAGTGAATAAATATTAAAATTGTGTCTGATACAAAATGTATTTAAAAAATTATAAAATACAGCTCAGAAGGTGTTAAATAAGTGATTTCCACAATACATTACCACTGATTGTATCAAGATACTTTGAAAATAAAATAAAAATATTTGTATTAAATTCCTATAGTCTGTCAATGCTGGTACTACTTTTTGTACTTTTGTAAAAGTACACCACTTAATAATTGTGTGTATTCAGTGTCATTTGAGTACTGGAGTACACTTATTCGGTCGACATTTTAAAAGAGATATCTCGAAAATTTGATGAAAAGATTATTACGATTTTAATTGTTATTTAATTTGTTTAATCTTTCCAAGATTTCTTCCTTGACATATTTGAAATTAATTGACCTTTAATGGGTATTTGCATGCAAGGCATTCATTACATTGAGATCAAACTAAAATTTAAATAAAATCATAACAAAAGTCCACAATATTATCATACGAGATCAGTTTTACTATGGCTACATTGTGGGAGTAAATATAAACAATATAGAAAGCCAGGTGTGGATTTAGACACCCCAATCCCACAGCCCCATCTTAAATGTCATCCACATTATTTATTTGCTACTCAAAAAAAGAAGAGTAAAACAGACCTGACTTCTAGAACAATAATAGTAGTGACCTCACCACCCCCCCCCCCCCCCCCCCACCCCCCCCCAACACTCCCCACCACCACCAACACTCCACCCACATCACCTTTTCAAATAAAAAAATATAACAAATCTTCAAATACAATACACATTCAATCTTTTTTATCCATTTTTTCTTCTTCAAAATTATGAAAATATTCATCATACCATATATCTAAAACACTTGACCGATTTCAATGAAACTTGATAGGGGCTGAAATAAAACTTCACTCTATGATAGAGGGCAATGAGAGTAAATGCAGAATGTATAATTCTTGTCTGGAGTCCTAATAAATCAAATCCTACTAATGGGACTGCAAAGAAACTTCATTTAAACATATTTATTTTACATCGATTGCGAAACAAGTTCTTGCAACTTAGATTAATCACTCTCGATGGCTTCCTGGGTAGAACCAGTACTAAGCAGTGTGGATTAATTATCTTGCTCAAGGATAAATAACGTGGCCGCGACGGAGGATTGAACCCATGACCTCTCGACCAGGAGTTTGGCGCTCTACCACTGGACCACGCACTCCACAATTCTGTCTTCCGATAGTTTCTGTTACGAATGACCCTACTTTGAGAAATTTTCTGACGTGCCAGGCATCTTCAACCAGGACAGCAGGCCCTACAGAGGCAATAAATCTACTGAAATCCCTGATCACTACTGCATGACTCCAGGACTTGCTTATGTTTTAGTCCCTGATCACTACTGCATGACCTCCAGGACTGCAGGACTTGTTTATGTTTCAGTCCCTGATCACTACTGCATGACTCCAGGACTTGTTTATGTTTCAGTCCCTGATCACTTCTGCATGACTCCAGGACTTGTTTATGTTTCAGGGAGCTGATAGTATAGACTACATAGTGGACTGTCTGCCATCCCAGGGTTCCGACATGTTCCTGCTGGCAGGAAGTCACGAGTGAGTTCCTCTATCATATTCATTTCTTGTGGTGTGGATGTGTTATCATATAGATACCATAATACACTTGTGTAAATCATCTTTTCCATTCAGCTCGGTGTGCCTCGTCAATTTCTGTAATTGTTAAAATGATGGATTATAGCATCAACAAAGCAGTTCCGATTGCTACTGGTTCATTTCCTGTTCAACTGTACTGTGCTGTATGGAGAAAACCAAAGCAGCATACAACGTCATCCTATCACGAATGATAAATATAGGCAGCTACATTAATAAATGTCACAGTCATGTAATTTTATCCAACACTTCTGTGGCTGAGAGTGTAAAGACGCTGTGTTTGAAGACTTCTCACCTCTCACGGCTGTGGGTTTGAATCCCACTGAGAACTCGACTAGTAAATGAGAAAGTGCTAATTCTTAGGGATGGATGGAAGGTATACAGTACTGGTTCTACACTGGAACAAGTGGGTAGTCTGTCTTGATCACTAAAAAATCAAACCTCATGTATAACTGAAAAATTATGTTAAACACCAAACAAAACAAAACAGTAACAGTTCAGTATTAAACTGACACTCATGTAAGATCCTGTTTTTATGACCGGCGCGGCCCAGTGGAACAGAAGAAGGCACAAATTTTATACGCCCATCTTTTTATATGCCCATCTTTAGATGGGATGCAGGGCCTCCTCTGGCCGATTTGTTTCTTGCGCCACCACTTGGTCCAAATGAAAAACGTTGGAGCCAAATTGGAGAAGTTGGAGCCAAATGGCACCAATTCACTCAACATATTTTTATGTGTATTTTTGTGTGTTTGTTGAGCATTCTACACTAATGCCGTTGGGAATTGATCAATTAGAATTATTCATTGAAAATGATACTTGACGTATATTGTCACTCATATTTTTATTGTAAAACGTGTAATTGTATATTGCAAATATCATTTTAAATTATTATTTTAAAGGATACTAACAGACATGATAGATGCTGATAGTATACTTAAACCCCAATTCAATCAATCAATTATTTTAAATTAGAAACAAAACAAAGTAATAGAACAGATTATGAATTTTGTGTTTTTCATTTACGTTTAGAAGCCATTTTAAGAATTGGCAATGTTACAAAATCAATTTGTGTTTCTTAAACCTATTAATTAAAACAAGTAAATCCTAATTATATTGTCATTCACATTCATAGTTTTCTAAATATGACATAATTACTAACGATACCTTTAATTATCCACAGCCAAAAATGTTATTGACTTTCTCACACTCGATTTGTCAACAAAGAAACTGTGGCAAACAGACATCCATGTTGTTATTTAAAAAGTAAAGAAAAGAAATTGCAGTTGGATGCAATCATCCCTTTATGACTTCAGTTGGCTGTCAGTTATCTGCTCAAGTGTCATAAAGGTTGATAAACTTTCTTAATCCCATCACAGACCGTGTTACTTTAATTCAAGGTTCAATTAATCAGTGTGTGTGTGGTGTCAATTTTTTTTTGTGTACTGTGAGGCTTTTCAGCTTTTTTTGGATGTTGCCAAACATTTTCGCCAAAGTTTGAAATTTAGAGCCATTTTCATTTTTCTTTCTCATTTGGCTCCATTGGCGATGCCTAGAGGAGGCCCTGGGATGTATTGTAGTGTGGTGTCATCCGTCCATCTGTATGTACACTGTCCGTTAACTTACAGCTGACTGTCACAGGATGACCTTAGTGGTTGGGCTAACTCAGGAAAGAATCAATGACGGTGAATGCATTTACATAAATTTAATGCAACTTTTAAAATATGTTTAATATATATACAATTATCTAAAAAAACAAGCGAATACACAAATGAACTATGAAAAGAATGTTCTCCTGAACGTTTAAGACGTTCTTAGTATTGTTATAAATACTGAATGTCTAAGACACTAAAGTGTTGTTAAAGCTATAACAATGTTGATCTAGCGCGATAACTGTGATGCGCGAGAGCTCATGAAGATGATGATGCGCGAATTCAATGGATGATTGTCATCAAATGCCTTCTGTAAGGGTTGATGACGCGATGCAATGATAGTTAATCTCCACTGAGATTGTGAATGATATTCCTCCAGTGAGGACTGGTAACGGGCCCACCTTGTGTCCCGGGGGTTGTCGTTAGTAAAACCTGGCTGCGCAGGTACGGGGACCGTCTCCACCGCTTGTAACGTTAGTCGTGCAAGCTTAGCTCCACTCCTGGATATCCAAACCTAGATGGCTTACTCCAACCCTGGATGGCTTATATCCTGGATGGCTTAGGCTGTAATTATACATACGTTTTAGATGTCGGTTGACAAACATAACAATCTTGCATAATTATCATTACCCAAACAAATCATTATTCAATCAATATATGTAAGCTGTACTAATGATGAGTAGCAATGTATACATATTCTACAACGCCATGTATACGCTATGTACGTCGCTGTTAATCAATGCCCCTAATACATGTAATATAAACATGATCAAATAACTCATATATTACACTCACTGAGTTATGTATGCACGCATTTATTCTTGTCACTCATCTCATTGTTAACTAATGTTAACAATCGTGTATTACAATCACCGAGTTATACGCCAACGTTAACTAATGCACCTATTATCCACTGTTATCAAATTAATATTGTTTTACAATTAATGATCAATTACAATAATTACATCTAATAAAGTAACTTCAAAATCATATGCTAGTCTAAAGTTATGTTTGAGAAACATCAATGCTAACCGGATGTCGTAACCGCCAAACAAGATGGCGCCGCCCACTGAATACAAATATACGATAAAAGTTTAATAAAACTACTAACCACATGTTGCCTGTGAAATTTGCCGTCCAATCTCTGTTCCAACAAGTACTATCGATGATCCCGGCGAAAGCTAGAAGACAATGGGTTTTATAGCAAACGTTACGCCCAAATCATTATTTGCCCCGTTCAGTCCGTGACAAACGTGGCTAAATCTACAGTATTGAATCTACACGCGAGGCCCTTATACAATTTTGCCGTTTAAGGATAATATACCTATACGTTTACATGCATTAGCACAAAACTAAACTTATGACACGGCCTCTCTGGTGGCCACTTAAAATGTGCACGCTTTTACGTGTTACATGAATAGATCATGAATATTGTGAAATTGTTTCAACTCGAACAATAGATTTTGGGTGTAACCGATACAAGAGCTATATACGACCAGTACGCTCTACCCGTGACATTTTGTGACAACATCTCCCCACTTAAAGAAAGTGCTACACTTTTAAAATTCAACAAAATGATAATTAATATTTACACGTTAAGAAACTATTAATTCTTCTGAGCAAATGAGCGACAACACGTACAAGCTGATCGCTCAATCGCTTGAGTATGTTAACTATTACCACTGCAGTTATAACCTAACTATAACATGTAATTACAATTTCACCACTATTCTACAATTGTACACTACCCTGTCGTACATATACTACTATTGTAAACTACACAGAAATACACTATTGTATTAAACCGGTCATTATGTGCGGCGACTTAAATAGTCTGCCCCAATATTGTCCTTTCCTCGGATCGCTTTAATTTTCATCCGGTAAGGCTGCAGAGTCAGTGCCCACCTCATTAACCTACTGTTAGCTACCTTTGCTTTATTCATATAAGCTAACGGTTGGTGGTCAGTCTCCAAGACAAATTCCTTACCAAAAACATATCGGTGGAATTTACTGACACCCCACACTACTGCAAGACACTCCCTTTCGATAACAGAGTAGTTACATTCCCGGGGTAATAGTTTCCGACTTGCGTAAGCCACGGGGAGACTACACCCATCTTGCTCTTGCAGTAGGACTGCACCCACCCCGATATCGGAGGCATCCGTTCTGAGGATAAACTCCTGGTCAAGTTCAGGTAATTTTAGTATTGGGGTTTTGACCAGACTCCCCTTTAAAGAGACAAAAGCTCGCTCCTGGCTTTCCCCCCAAGTTATCCTATTGGGTTGACCTTTCTTTGTCAAGTCTGACAAAGGTGCAGCTATAGCCGAAAAGTTTGGAATAAACTTCCTGTAAAAACCCGCTAACCCTAAAAATGACCTAACTTGTTTCTTTGTCTCGGGTCTTGGTGCTTCTTGAATTGCCTTAACCTTGTCGGGGTTGGGTTTCAATTTCTGGTCCCTCCCGACAACATGACCCAGACACTCTATATCTGCGTAACCTATGTGACACTTGCTAGGTTTTGCAGTCAGTTTAAACCGGCGTAGCCGTTCCAACATATTACGTAGAGCCTTAATATGGTCTTCAAATGTTGTTGTAAACACCAGGATGTCATCTACAAAACTGTCTGTGTTGGACAAATCCTTCAGGACTTTCCTCATTAACCTACAGAATGTTGCTGGGGCGTTTACGAGACCAAAGGGCATGACCTTGAACTTAAAAAGTCCTTGCGAAGTTTCGAAGGAGGTCATCTCTTTAGCTCGGTCTGAAAGTGGGACTTGCCAATAACCTTTACTGAGGTCTAACTTGGAGAAATACGAATATCCCGCAAGTTTAGAGAATACCTCCTCAATATTAGGCATTGGCTCTGCATCAAAGATGGTACGTTTATTGAGCTGCCTAAAATCGATACAGAATCGAATTGACCCATCTTTCTTCTTAATAAGGACGACTGGGGATGAAAATGGGGCGTTTGAAGGTTCGATGACACCCAATTTCAACATGTCTTTCACCTCCTCATCAACAATTGATCGGGAGTGAAATGGAATGGGATACCCCTTAATTCTAATTGGTTCCCCTGATGTGAGTACAATATCATGTTGCACTCCATCTGTCTGCCCCGGGTTTTCGGACAAGACATCACTGAACTCCGAGAGTAAACTACCAATCTCTCGTTGCTGCTCTACACTAAGCATGCCCGATATGTCTACATCGGCTGCTCTCTCCCTACCTACACTAGTGGGAAAATACATGGGACTAGTGTCCTCACTACTGTCTTCCTCACTATCCTCAATAACTGCAACATTAACTACGGTTAACACCCCTTGTTGCACATTATCGGTTCTACTTATATACTCTTTCAGCATATTCGCATGAAAGGTCTTTAACTTTCCGTTTATCTCGATACGGTAATCCATAGTGTTCACTATCCCTCTAACGTAAAACGGACCTTTCCATTGTAATAACAACTTGTTATTGTCGGTCGGGAGTAACAGTAACACCTGGTCATCTATCTTAAACTTCCTAGCTCTAGCTTTTTGGTCATAGTACCGTTTATACTTGGTACTTGCCTTAACTAACTGACTTTGAGCTATCTTACAAGTCTCCTCTAGTTTCTCCTTCAGATCTAAAACATACTGATATGTAGTCTTAACCTCATCACTATCTACTTCACCTGCCCACATCTCTCTAAGAATCCTCATGGGACCTCTAACTGACCTACCGTACAATAACTCAAACGGTGAAAATCCTAAACTCTCTTGTGGAACCTCTCTAAATGCAAACAATAAAGCATTGAGATACTTGTCCCAATCTTTGGGTCTCTCGGTACACATACGCCGTAACATTTGCTTTAACGTCCCGTTAAATCGTTCGACTAACCCGTTACACATAGGGTGATATGGTGTTGTCATGATTTGACGCAAAGACAATAACCTGCTTACTTCAGCCATAAGTTCTGACGTAAACTGTGACCCACAATCAGTCAGCATTTCCTCTGGTACACCTAGCCTACTGAACATATCAACTAATGCCTCAGCTACTCTCTCAGTTTCAATTGAGGGCAATGCTACTGCCTCCGGATACCTAGTTGCATAGTCTACCATGGTTAAAATGTACCTATTTTTCCTATCCGACACTGGAAAAATTGGTCCAACTATGTCTACGGCTACCCGCTTAAATGGTGTATCTATCAGTGGCATCTGACCTAAATGTACTTTGGTCACTCGACCTTTTGGTACTGTCCTTTGGCATACATCGCAGGACCTACAATACCTAGTTACATCTCCACTAACGCCTGGCCAATAAAATTCTGCCAATACTCTATCTGACGTTTTCTTTACGCCTAAATGACCTCCCATAATCGACTCATGAGCTACCTTAAGCACTGTCGTTCTATACTGGGTAGGAACCACTAATTGGTGAAACTGTCTACTACCACTATCTTCAAATTCTCTGTACAATAACTTATTCTTATGTACAAACTTACAACTACCGGACCCTTTACACTTCTTCACTACACCATCCTTGGCTTTCACCTTACAAGGACCTAATGACTCGTCTTGAGTTTGTGCTTCTATAAACTCCGCTTTAGATATGTCACCTACGGCTGCAGGAACCTTTAATTTTCTATAAGCCTGAGCTTGCTTCTGAACCTGCGCTCTAGTCTCTACGGCATTACTTATGCTACTTCTAAAATCGGACATTACCGGAAGTACTGAACCTTCTATGTTCCCCATCGTTAAATCATACATCGGGTCGTCCATACATAGTGCCTCTGTAGTCCCTTTAAAGAAAGGTGTATCTACCTCTATTCTCGCTATTGGCACGTGCTCTACCGACTTATTTAGCAACATACACGGTGACTGTTTACCTACCAACTGGTCATCCGTAACTAAACTACGCCTAACTACCACACCTGTACAACCTGTATCCCTCATTACAATTACGTCCGTGCCATTCACTCTACCATCTGCCGTTGGAAGATTTGCATACGGAAAGAGACATGTTCCGATCTTCGTCATTACACCATCCGCTTTAACACAACAGCTACTACTCTCGGTTTTAATAACCGGACTATTACTACCTCTGCCTCTACCTCTACCTCGGTTTTGACCACCTCGACCTCTACCGAAATTCCATGGGTTGTTAAAACCTTGGTTCTGATTCCCTACATTGTTGTCCACTCTACTATTTTCACTAAAATTGTCTACGACAGCGGACACTTTCACCGCTTTCCTACACTCATGTGAAGCATGATTCCCATTACAGTGACGACAACGAATAAAAGGTCTACCTATGTTACCACTATTGCTACCTCCTCTAGCACCCATCGAACTACCTCCACCTCTATAGTTTCCACTCTGGCCTTTCTGTTTATGATCGTCCCCTTGCCTATCTCTAAAAGTTCTGTCTTTCGACACTACATTATGAGCTCCACCTCTAGCCTCGGCAAACTGATCTGCTTGTGTTGCCATTTCTCCTACACTAGTTAGTTTTCTTTCTTTAAGAAATAAGAACAGATCTCTACTACAAACATTGAATAGCTGGTCCCGCAACAAGAAATCTATGAGGCCCTGATAAGTCTGCGCTACCTTCCCTAACTCTAACCACCTATCTAAGTAATTTCTAGACCTACTAATAAACTGAATAAATGACTCGCCTTTCTCAGGCAGACAAGCTCTAAACCGCTTTCTAAAACCTTCTTCAGTTAGCTCAAATCTCTTTAAAAGAGCATCCTTTAACTTGTCATAGTCAAGAGCATCTACACTAGGTAATCTAGAAAATACATCTAAGGCCTTGCCTCTCAATAACGCACTTAAATGAACTGCCCACTTATCTTTGGTCCATTCCTGTAACTCAGCATAACGCTCGAACCGTAACAAGTAACTGTCCATGTTATCTTTGTCAGCATCAAAGTATGGTAACTTCGAACCTTTTAACTTCCCAGAATAACTATCTTTCCCTACAGTTCCACTGTCCTTACTATGTGTCTTAGCTGCTTCCAACTCTAAAGCTAACTTATGATCAAACTCTTTTTGCTCCCTTTCCATTATCATCTTAGCCTTAGCTAGTCTACCATCTGTTTCGAACCTCTCATGTTCTAACTCTTGCTTCTCCCTTACTATTCTACTTTCGAATTCTAGCTTCTCTTTAGCTAATCTACTTTCTACTTCTAACCTATCTTTCTCTTCATCCCTTTCCCGCTTTGCTAATTCTCTTTCCGTAAGTCTAAATTCCCTTTCCCTAGCCTGTTCGTCTTTAACAAAGGTTCTAAGCTCCTCTCCAGCATACCCTAACTCCTTTCCCATTTCCGTAAGATCCTTTATGGACGTCATGTCTATGGACATTGTGGACTACACACTACAATAATTACAATACACACGTCACTAATAATTCTACTCAACTAACTACTAATGGTAAGTCACTGTGTCCTCAGTAAATACCTGGGCATCATCATAGGACAAGTTACATACACATTTGTACTAGCGCTAACTACTAACGGTTATGTGTAGGTAGTATCTAGCTTCCACAAAACATATACACTACATAAAATATCTTGATTTGATATTGGACATAAACGTTAAACAATCATCGAAATGTGTATAACATGTACATGTATATTTACTTCTCCCATTAATAAAAGTATACTCGAGTGTCACAACATGAGTAGAACGTCTTGTTCGCCAACCTAATTGGATACTATGTGTATATCAAGGGAGGTAAAACAAACACCCAAATTATTGAGCAAAAGTGCCTCAGACCCACTCGTGTAGACCACTGCGACCTCGCGCCAAGGAAAGAACGGACAAAACAGTTTGGACTCACCCTACCCTTGTCGTGTCTTGACTTGTCTTCCAAGCTGTGGCCGTGATCGTCGACAGTCGCCTTGATGGATCAGAGGGTGGTACACAATTCTAAAATAATAAGTAGAGATTTAGTATATCATAATAAAGATCACTTATTGATTCTTTCCCTCCGTAGTCGCCCAAAATCCCACTTCTGACACCAGTTGTCACAGGATGACCTTAGTGGTTGGGCTAACTCAGGAAAGAATCAATGACGGTGAATGCATTTACATAAATTTAATGCAACTTTTAAAATATGTTTAATATATATACAATTATCTAAAAAAACAAGCGAATACACAAATGAACTATGAAAAGAATGTTCTCCTGAACGTTTAAGACGTTCTTAGTATTGTTATAAATACTGAATGTCTAAGACACTAAAGTGTTGTTAAAGCTATAACAATGTTGATCTAGCGCGATAACTGTGATGCGCGAGAGCTCATGAAGATGATGATGCGCGAATTCAATGGATGATTGTCATCAAATGCCTTCTGTAAGGGTTGATGACGCGATGCAATGATAGTTAATCTCCACTGAGATTGTGAATGATATTCCTCCAGTGAGGACTGGTAACGGGCCCACCTTGTGTCCCGGGGGTTGTCGTTAGTAAAACCTGGCTGCGCAGGTACGGGGACCGTCTCCACCGCTTGTAACGTTAGTCGTGGAAGCTTAGCTCCACTCCTGGATATCCAAACCTAGATGGCTTACTCCAACCCTGGATGGCTTATATCCTGGATGGCTTAGGCTGTAATTATACATACGTTTTAGATGTCGGTTGACAAACATAACAATCTTGCATAATTATCATTACCCAAACAAATCATTATTCAATCAATATATGTAAGCTGTACTAATGATGAGTAGCAATGTATACATATTCTACAACGCCATGTATACGCTATGTACGTCGCTGTTAATCAATGCCCCTAATACATGTAATATAAACATGATCAAATAACTCATATATTACACTCACTGAGTTATGTATGCACGCATTTATTCTTGTCACTCATCTCATTGTTAACTAATGTTAACAATCGTGTATTACAATCACCGAGTTATACGCCAACGTTAACTAATGCACCTATTATCCACTGTTATCAAATTAATATTGTTTTACAATTAATGATCAATTACAATAATTACATCTAATAAAGTAACTTCAAAATCATATGCTAGTCTAAAGTTATGTTTGAGAAACATCAATGCTAACCGGATGTCGTAACCGCCAAACAAGATGGCGCCGCCCACTGAATACAAATATACGATAAAAGTTTAATAAAACTACTAACCACATGTTGCCTGTGAAATTTGCCGTCCAATCTCTGTTCCAACAAGTACTATCGATGATCCCGGCGAAAGCTAGAAGACAATGGGTTTTATAGCAAACGTTACGCCCAAATCATTATTTGCCCCGTTCAGTCCGTGACAAACGTGGCTAAATCTACAGTATTGAATCTACACGCGAGGCCCTTATACAATTTTGCCGTTTAAGGATAATATACCTATACGTTTACATGCATTAGCACAAAACTAAACTTATGACACGGCCTCTCTGGTGGCCACTTAAAATGTGCACGCTTTTACGTGTTACATGAATAGATCATGAATATTGTGAAATTGTTTCAACTCGAACAATAGATTTTGGGTGTAACCGATACAAGAGCTATATACGACCAGTACGCTCTACCCGTGACATTTTGTGACACTGACAAGTGATTGTGGCTAATAACTTTCAAAGTATTACATCTACAACAAAGAAACTGTGTACCCATCTTCAGCATGACCCAATGAATATATCTGAAAAAGGCCGTTAACCTTCGGAATTCTTTTTTTTTTCTTCAAATTATTTCCCTTTGAAAAGGTTTTAACCTGGAACTCGCCTTTTACCTCGCCTTTTACCAGTGATTGTGCCTTATAACTTTCTGAGTATAATGTCTAAAACAATGAAACTTTGTACACTACAATGAATACTCTTAAAAAGGTTCATAACTCTCATGCATATATATTTTCTTAATTATTTCCCTTGGAACAAAAAGGATTAATCTGGAACTTAACCTTGGCTTTTATTTATTATGTGTCAGTGCTTAGGCTTTGAAACTTGGAAATAGTTACCCTTCTTTAATTACAAAATGAAAATTTAAGGGCCCAAAACTCTTAAATGAATGTATTTCAATTTTGTCCCTTAGAAAAAGGTTGAACTTAACTTCTTAGATATATCTCCAAACAAATGAAATACATCATCTTTCCATGATTTTACATTCTTCAATATTGTTTACCAATAGTGTCTTACATGGACCAGGTGTGTTATACGACAGGCGTATATGCCTTGCTAGGCATTGCTTTTGCTAGATTTGACAGAAATTTTTATAAAAAAAATAAATAGAATTGCCTATGAATTATGGCTCCCCCACACAAAGTGTGGTAGGGGAGCCATATTGATTTTGTGCTTTCTGTCTGTCTGTCTGTTTCTCTGTAGGTCTGTGTGTGTCACAAACGATGTCCAATCAATAACTAGAGAATGGTTGGACCTAGGGTCCTCAAACTTGGAAGGATGGTTGGTCATGACAAGTAGATGACCCCTATTGATTTTGGGGTCACTAGGTTAAAGGTCAATGTTGCGGTGACATTGACTATCAAAACGATGTCCGATCAATAACTAGAGAATGGTTGGACCTAGGGTCCTCAAACTTGGAAGGATGGTTGGTCATGACAAGTAGATGACCCCTATTGATTTTGGGGTCACTAGATCAAAGGTCAAGGTTGCGGTGACATTGACTATCAAAACGATGTCCGATCAATAACTAGAGAATGGTTGGACCTAGGGTCCTCAAACTTGGAAGGATGGTTGGTCATGACAAGTAGATGACCCCTATTGATTTTGGGGTCACTAGGTCAAAGGTCAAGGTTGCGGTGACTGACTATCAAAACGATGTCCGATCAATAACTAGAGAATGGTTGGACCTAGGGTCCTCAAACTTGGAAGGATGGTTGGTCATGACAAGTAGATGACCCCTATTGATTTTGGGGTCACTAGGTCAAAGGTCAAGGCCGTAGGTCTGTCTGTGTCACAAACGATGTCCAATCAATAACTAGAGAATGGTTGGACCTACGGTCCTCAAACTTGGAAGGATGGTTGGTCATGACAAGTAGATGACCCCTATTGATTTTGGGGTCACTAGGTCAAAGGTCAAGGTCGCGGTGACCTTGACTATCAAAACGATGTCCGATCAATATCTAGAGAACGGTTGGACCTAGGGTCCTCAAACTTGGAACGACGGTTAGTCATGACAAGTAGGGGGGTCACTAGGTCAAAGGTCAAGGTCGTGGTGACCTTGAATATTAATACGATGTCTGATCAATAACTAGAGAACGGTTGGAACTAGGGTCCTCAAACTTGGAAGGATGGTTGGTCATGACAAGTAGATGACCCTATTGATTTTGGGGTCAAAGGTCAAGGTTGCGGTGAAACGATGTCCAATCAATAACTAGAGAATGGTTGGACCTAGGGTCCTCAAACTTGGAAGGATGGTTGGTCATGACCAGTAGATGACCCCTATTGATTTTTGATTTTTTTTTTATTTATTTTTTTTTTTTTAAATATTTTTTAATTTTAATTTTTTGTTTAATTTTTTTTTTATTAATTTTTTTTTTTTGGAAGGATGGTTGGTCATGACAAGTAGATGACCCCTATTGATTTTGGGGTCACTAGGTCAAAGGTCAATGTTGCGGTGACATTGACTATCAAAACGATGTCCGATCAATAACTAGAGAATATTTGGACCTAGGGTCCTCAAACTTGGAAGGATGGTTGGTCATGACAAGTAGATGACCCCTATTGATTTTGGGGTCACTAGATCAAAGGTCAAGGTTGCGGTGACATTGACTATCAAAACGATGTCCTATCAATAACTAGAGAATGGTTGAACCTAGGGTCCTCAAACTTGGAAGGATGGTTGGTCATGACAAGTAGATGACCCCTATTGATTTTGGGGTCACTAGGTCAAAGGTCAAGGTTGTGGTGACATTGACTATCAAAACGATGTCCGATCAATAACTAGAGAATGGTTGGACCTAGGGTCCTCAAACTTGGAAGGATGGTTGGTCATGACAAGTAGATGACCCCTATTGATTTTGGGGTCAAAGGTCAAGGCCGTAGGTCTGTCTGTGTCACAAACGATGTCCGATCAATAACTAGAGAATGGTTGGACCTACGGTCCTCAAACTTGGAAGGATGGTTGGTCATGACAAGTAGATGACCCCTATTGATTTTGGGGTCACTAGGTCAAAGGTCAAGGTCGCGGTGACCTTGACTATCAAAACGATGTCCGATCAATATCTAGAGAACGGTTGGACCTAGGGTCCTCAAACTTGGAACGACGGTTAGTCATGACAAGTAGAGGGTCACTAGGTCAAAGGTCAAGGTCGTGGTGACCTTGACTATTAATACGATGTCCGATCAATAACTAGAGAACGGTTGGACCTAGGGTCCTCAAACTTGGAAGGATGGTTGGTCATGACCAGTAGATGACCCCTATTTTTTTTTTTTTTTTTTATTTTTTTTAAATATTTTTTAATTTTAATTTTTTGTTTTATAATTATTTTTTTTATTAATTGTTTTTTTTATTATTTTTTTTTATTTTTTTATTTTTATTTTTTTTTAATTTTTGCATAAGAAGTTTTAGGGTCGGCCCTTTAAAAAATAGGGTCGGTCGGGTTACTTGAACCACACATATTTTTTTATGTGGCCTTACTGATACAGATAGTAGATACAGTCACAGGGATATTGAATATCAAAACGATCTCAGATCAATAAAGAACAGTTGGACCTAGAGTCGTCAATTATGTCTGTTCGGGCGAGTGGGGGAGCCATACGTTTTTGTCCCATGGACAATAACAATTTCTAGTTTCTTTTTAGTGGTGATGCGAAGATTCTAAACGTTACCTCTGGATTTGACATGTGCTCATTGTCAGGAGGACACACGGCAACAGTCAGGTGCTTAGACTGGGATCCTCAGGTAAGCCATCGACAGGCCCTATTTACTAACTTTTCATTAAAGGTGTATGACTTTTCTTAGGGATCAAGGGACCGACTTAAAATTGACAAATAATGATAAAACTATTAATGATATTTTCTATTCTAAAGGGCCTAAACATACTGAATGAGCCTAAAATGACCCCTTATTTAAAAGAAATTAATTTGCAATGTGCTAACCGAGGTTATTCACCATGGTTAATTAAAGCATTTAACGCTCAATAACATTCAAAATAAAAGGGGAATTCAAATTTCAGTCCTTAGGGGTTGATGCATTATTTCCAAACACAGTTTATTTTAAAGGGTCTGAAAAACTTGAAAAAAAACTGAAATATTATCAAAATGCCATGAAAAATAAAGGAGATATGACCTATTGAAAATTTGCAAAGAACATAAATGGAGGCGGCCATCTTTGAACGATGACGTCATAGCGCTGTTTTACTATATATGGCATATTGCCAAAATGTATTTTAAAGCAAAGAAAAGCACTGCAAATTGATTAAAAATAAATATAAAGATGTAAAATGTATACATTTTAGTATTATTTTTCATTTGCAGTGATTTTTAGCTCTACTGGCCTTTGGCCAGCAGAGCTTATGGGATGTCGAGTTGTCCGTCGTCCGTCGTCCGTCGTCAGCGTTAACTTTTGGCTCGTTAAGACGATAGGGCCTTCATTTTTCATCCGATATTTACCAAACTTTAACAGGTTGTTAATATCAATGAAAGCTCGGATGAGTTCGAAAACCAGCCAGATCGGACAAATAACAGCGGAGTTATGGCCCTTGATTTAGTTAAAAATGCTATATTGCTATATTTTGCCTCGTTAAGACGATAGGGCCTTCATTGTTCTTCCTATATTTACCAAACTTTACCACATTGTTAATATCAATGAAAGCTCGGACAAGTTCGAAAACCAGCCAGATCGGACCAGTAACAGAGCAGAGTTATGGTCCTTGATTTAGTTAAAAATGCTATATTGTTATATTTTGCCTCGTTAAGACAATATGGCCTTCGTTTTTCATCCTATCTTTACCAAACTTTACCACATTGTTAATATAAATGAAAGCTCAGACAAGTTCGAAAACCAGCCAGATCGGACTAGTAACAGCGGAGTTATGGCCCTTGATTTAGTTAAAAATGCTATATTTTGCATCGTTAAGACGATAGAGGCTTCATTGTTCATCCGATCTTTACCAATCTTTATCAGATTGTTAATGTTGTTGAAAACTCCAACTATTTTGAAAACCAGCCATATGGGACCAGTAACAGCAGAGTTATGGCCCTTGATTTTGTTAAAAATGCTATATTTTGCCTCGTTAAGACGATATGGGCTTTATTGTTCATCCGATCTTTACCAAACTTTATCAGATTGTTAACATCAATGAAAGCTCCGACAGTTTCGAAAATCAGCCATATCAGACTAGTAACAAGGGAGTTATGGCCCTTGATGTAGTAAAAAATACTATATTTTGCCTCGTTAATACGGTAGGGCCTTCATTTTTCATCCGATCTTTACCAAACTTTACCAGATTCTTAAGTTATGGCCCTTGATTTAGTTAAAAATCTGTTTTTTGCCCGAAACTTTCAAAAAAACGTAAATGGCAGTCAATCGCTTCATTGATGTTATAAGAGCCGTGTTAGCCAGTAGAGCGTCCACAGGCCCTCTTGGGCCTTTTGTCTTTGCTTTAAAATACATTTTATCAATATGCCATATATGGTAAAACGGCGTGATGACGTCATCGTTCAAAGATGGCCGCCTCCATTTATGTTCTTTGCAAATTTTCAATAGGTCATATCTCCTTTATTTTCCATGGCATTTGATAATTCTTTCAGCTTTTTTCAAGTTTTTCAGAGCCCTTTTGAGATAAACTGTGTTTGAAAATAATGCATCAACCCCTTTAACACGGTGCTAACACCGTATTCTGTTTGATATGACATTTTTATCATGAATTTTAAATAAATACTTTCTTTTTAGATTCTTAGCCTGGTGTACCCCCATTAAACCTTGTTTTCAGAGCCATACCAACTGTTGTTGTCACATCTGGTTTTTAGCCATTTAACCATATATCATTAAGAAACTGTTTTTCAATACAAACCTTTAGACAATATCGCAAAAGTACTTTGCCTATTGTGTAGTTGTAGATCTCTTGTGAAGATACATGTATAAAGTAATACGCTTAGAACAATAATGCCGACAGACTGTGCAGAAATGTGTACACTGTGGTGTCATGGCTGACCTTGCAAGGTCAATTTGTTGAAACAGTAGTGCCAAAGATCAAAAGTGTTGATTTTAGAAAAGTACTTGTTTTACTTTTTTTAAATATTTCTTTTTGATCTATCATACATGCCCTCATAATTACCATTGTCTGCGATTGATCATCTGATATTTTGACATAGATTTGACTTGCTCCAATTTAATCATAACGAGGCTTAAGCACCATTGACCCAAATTTAGTTACATGTCTGACAGATAAACAAAAAACTTTCACACTGTATGAATAAAGAACAAGATAACATTATAGTTTGGCCATGACCTCTGATTTTTTGTCTCGATTTTGTGTCCAATAATTAGCAGATTTATAAATAAAAAAGTGAGATTATAAGTTTCTTTCAATAAAATCAAAAATATTTCTGATTTTTATATCAGAACTTTACAAGACTTTTGTAAATAAGCTATTTTAAAAATGAAAAAACAAACAGCTATCCAACAGTAGCGCCAAAGATTTATAAATAAAAAAGTGAGATTATAAGTTTCTTTCAGTAAAATCAAAAATATTTCTGATTTTTATATCAAAATACTTTTGTAAATAACTATTTTAAAAATGAAAAAAAAAACAGCTACCCAACACGGAAGATTGGACAGGTATGGCATACAAAAAAACACAAAATCACTTAAAATGTACTACAATATATTTATCTGAAACTGATGCGGTTTGTTGCCATGTTACATACGGCTGCAATAATTTTATCGATTCAACAAGTTTTACTGAGTGAGATTTGGTTGAAGGTTTCAAAAGTTGCAGTCTTTATTATAAAAAAGTAAGATTAGCCCCACCATTATCCAGGTTGGTCCAAACAGTCAGATGTGTTCTTTTACATTGAGTTATACAGAAAGAAAAACAACAATATTCTGTTTTGAATAAAAGTTTTCCATAAAATTAATTCACAATCCTGTAATTCTAGTCGGAGACATTGGTAACTGGTGCTGAGGATTCAATGTTATGTCTGTGGTCGGCAAGATGTCCCTCTACCAAATCTACGCCAACAAAAAAGGTTTGTATGTCGTCTATACAGTACCGTCTTTCTGCCCATTCACACTTGCCAAATTATTACAATGGTACCCTTATAGCCATGTTAGCCTGCTGGTACCACTCATCTGGGAACCAGGCAAGATTAATTAACCAATAAGATATATGCTTTTCAAGTTGAAGTGGAAATATAAACGGATCAGTAATCAATCCAAATGAAAAACTAAAGGGACTAGAGGTGATATTTTTTGTCAATCCAAATGCAAATGAAAATCAACATATATCCTTCAGTTTCATATGAAATGTGCAAATGCATTAAATTAAGCCATATGTTACCTTCAATTATTGTTTATGAAAATGTTTGCTCTTGAAAACTCAACTACTTGGCAATTAATGGTGATAAATCGTAAATATTAATGTGTACGAGTTTCATATTGCTAACAGTTTAACATGTCTCATGTCTTGGGCATCATTGGTAAAAACATTTTAAAAGTTTAGGGTTTAACCATTTATGTCTCTATCAGGGAGTAAGTAGGTTAACACAGATACTGATGGATAAATTTTTATCATATAACTTGCAGTGTGGGAGTGTGTAATAATGATTTGATCTCAACATTTTTGGAAAACATTAAATACTGTACCTTTAACAATACTTTTACCAGAAATAAAGCATATCTGATTTATTTTGCAGGTTAAACTGAAAACAAAGAAAACTGTAAAACGAAGTAATCCTTACTGAACGAAGTAACCCCCTATTCACTCCTACAGAAGGTGTCAGACTAGTCAGAATGTACTTCCGGGTCGTAGGGTGCTAAAATAGTTCCTTGAAAAAATCCGAAGTTTCTAGTTTGCATGTGTTTTTCCGAAGATTAGTTTTTACTTCATTGTTAAATCTAACCTGAGGTTAAAGTATTATGTCTGTTGTCATGAATAGTAAGTATTTTACTGTGTTTGTCAGGATTATTTCTTTGGAGAGTATGAGCACAGAGGTTAGGTAGAGATGTGGTTTTGACAGATTTTTATTTCAAAATATGCATAGTGTGAATGAATGAAGCGAAATGTTGAAAAACTGAATCGGTGTTTTAATCCAAATTTATGAAATTTAATTGATGAAATGTATAACATATTAATGAATATCTTCAATTAATTATGAATACAAAATAGAGCTACTTCTTATAACAAACTTAATCAATGGTTTCAATGAATCTCGCTTATACCATACATGTGATATCTCCCGCCGGGAGCTAATGTCTCCCGGAATTTCATGGGATCTCCCGGCCTCCCGCCGGGAGCTCCATTTCTCCCGGTATTTTCCGCCGAGTTACAAAATTTCGCTATTTTCGAATCCTTTTGGGTAATTGCTATGATTTATTGGATCAAGACTGAGTTTTCCGAATGATCTAGAATAAACACTTGCCGTCTTATCTATATCTGTGAAAACATTGCCCCTGGGCGGGTAATTAAAAGGATTAGCATGTCAGGTAATTGGTTAATTGTGTGCAAATAATGATTGGATTGTTTGTTTATGACACGTGGCGGCGATACCTGTAATGTCCATGGGAGGTTGATTATGATAGGATTAAGGAATACACCGACTGTAAGTGGGGTGGTAATTAGCGAATTCGGCATCGATTGATATTTGGTATATAATATTGATGAGTGCCAAGTTTAATAATGTGAACAATTGTGTAGACTTTCAACCGACAAAGGTGATGCTGGCAGCAGCCAAGTCTTGTTGTAATTAGTGGTTAAAAAGTGGACAGAGTCTCGAGATATATACCCTAGCAGATTTAAATGATGTTATTTTATGGTATGTTTATGAAAGCAGATTAATGATCATCATTAACTAAAAGGTGATGCTGGCAGCAGCCAAGTCTTGTTGTAATTAGTGGTTAAAAAGTGGACAGAGTCTATATAAAGTGTTTAATTACATGCTATACTTGATTATATGCTATGCTAACATGAAATAAACAGTATTCAACTATTGTATGTATAAAATATCATGTTTTTATGCTGATTTACCCCCTTTATTAAGGTTTATATCAGAAAAAATATATACCGGTACGCGTTAAAAATTTGAGTATAAAAACCTCCCTGAATTTTGTCAAATCTCCCTGAAAAAAAAGTCAAATCTCCCTGGTATCCCTCCTGAAAATATCACATGTATGTTATACTATTTCTGTATTGACTTTATATGCAATCAGTTTGGATTTACAAAACTGATTGACAAAATTATTCACTGCAGTATCACAATTTAAATTCAAACATTGCTTAGTGTTCTATATTTTAAATTAAGTTAGTAAAGCTAAGTAAAAATGTGCATGTCCTACTCAGATTCAGTTTGGATTTACAAAACTGATTGACATATTCACTGCTGTATTACAATTTAAATTCAAACATTGCTTAGTGTTCTATATTTTAAATGAAGTTAGTAAAGCTAAGTAAAAATGTGCATGTCTTACTCAGAAACATATAAATTTATTTTTATCATTTTAGAAAAATTGATTTTCCTACTTATAGAGATAAGAACACAAAAAACAACACATACAGGACAATTCCAAACAAGAAAAGTCTAATAACCTGTGTAATTAAAAGTAATTATACCATATCCCTCCGTGTATAAGACATACTTTTATTTTACCTAAACATAGCGTGAACATCAGCCCCAGTAAATATGGGGAAAACACTTCACAAACTAGTTTGGAACAAATAATAGAAGAAACTCGTTAACAGTATGCGAAGTACGAAATAACATATCCAAAATGGTATGTGTATCACCACGCTTTGAAAAAGCATGTGGATATTAAAAATCACTATCTGTCCTTACTGTATCTCCTCCTTAACCACATAGCAGAATTTAACCAAACTTACTGGATGACTTCCCCACATGATAACAGCGAGCAAGAGCAACATTTGTTTTGGCTCCACACACAGGTGCCTTCAGCAGGATGAAAAAGTCCAAAACACTACACTTTTAATTACACATCATTTTTCCTTATTTTTCCACATAACTTGGTATATATACTATATTTTGTATATGTTCTATTCATATTGCAATGATTTTTAACCAGGTTTTCCTTGGTTATATCTTTTGTTAGGAATGAGGTATTGTGATGAAACTTGCAGGGTAGGTAGCTTATATGGAAAGGATGCTTGGGATTGTATTTGGGGTCATTGGGATCAAGGTAATTGTTACTAAAAATAGAAAAATGTTTTCCGCTCAATAACTTCTGTTAGGAATGAGATATTGCGATGAAACTTGCAGGGTAGGTAGCTTATATGTAAAGGAAGCTTGGGATTGCAACGTCAAGGTAACTGTTACTAAAAATCGAAAAACGATTTCTGCTCAATAACTTTTGTTAGGAATGAGGTAGGGTGATGAAATTTGCAGGGTAGGTAGCTTATATGGAAAGAAAGCTTGGGATTGTGTTTGGGTCACTGGAGTCAAGGTCACTGTTGCTAAAAATAGAAAAAACTGTTTCTGCTCAATAACTTTTATAGCTTATATGGAAAGGAAGCTTGGGATTGCATTTGGGGTCATTAAGATTAATTACAAATAGAAATTTCATAATAACTAAGCCAAATAACGAACTATTCAAAGGGAGATTATCATATTTTGGAACTTTAGTATGGAATAGTATTCCCCTAGAAATTAAAAACTCTACATCATTGAATATATTTTCCAACAAATGTTTGAAATGGGTAAAAATAAAAAATCGAATCTAAATCTAGCATATAGTTTGCTTTTACTTATTGTTAATTCCATGCGTTAAAAGCAGTAATGATGTATACACTATACAAACGTGTCTTTATGTTTATGTATACATTGTAGTATGTTTATGTTTAATCTTGATTGATTTTAGATAGCGTTTCATTTTAAAATATCACATTGTCATATGCTTTGATATGTGTTCATAAATATGCCTACAGCTATTTTATAAATGATGTTTATTTGTTTTATTATATTTGTAAATATGTTATTAAGAGGGCCTCAAGGAAGATTGGCTATGCCAATTGAATCACCCTCTATAAATAAAGTAATGACTTACTTACTTGCACAATCACAGTGTATCAGGTGTATTCAGTCCAGACTCTATTGTACCAGTACACTTCTCAAAACTGCTAACTACACCGCTCACGTTTTGGGTTATATATATCGATGGGTTGAATGTTTTTCAATAAAATAAAAAGGAAATACCAATTCATTCATTTTTACATCATTTCATTTTATTTTTTTCATGGGCAATGCTAGAACTAAACCACAATAAGCAATTACAAACGACCCATGTAAACACTAAAGTCACACTTTTATGAACAAGAAATGAAAAGTGTGACTTTAGTGTTTACATGGGTCGTTTGTAATTGCTTATTGTGTCTTAGTTCTAGCATTGCCCATGAAAAAAATAAAATGAAATGATGTAAAAATGATTGAATTGGTATTTCCTTTTTATTTTATTGAAAAACATTCAACCCATCGATATATATAACCCAAAACGTAGCGGTGTAGTTAGCAGTTTTGAGAAGTGTACTTTAGGACGTCCGTTTGTTGTGTTTTGCACTTGTAAAAATGTATTGAAAGGAATTTAACGATGAACCCCGTTGATATAAGAGCCATTTTAGCTTGTAGAGCATCCACAGGCCCTCTTGTTCTTTATTATTATTAATGATCGCTAACCCCTGATCTATCAAGTTTGCTCATGTGAAGTCCCTGGGGTTAAAGATGGCTGCAACCCCTGGGTCCAAAGTTTGTATGTAAAGATTTTGCCTGTTTTTACGTAGACTTGCATAAGGAAAGTCTTAAAAACATTTTAATCAGCATTTGCGAGAGGACAATTTTTTCATCATTGCAAAGATCCTCATGTGATCGATTCAGGGCTATCTTGGCCCTCTTGTTAATTGTATAAGTCATTTGTATTAATTCATATGATGCTTTAAAGGGACACACGGCAATCTTGAAAAATAAGCATACGGTTTATACATTCTACATCTGTATATTTATGTTTAATCAATTTGCAGTGATTTTCTTTGCTTTAAAATGTATTTTGTCAGTATGCCAAATATGGTAAAAAGGCACGATGTCGCCATCATTCCAAGATGGCCGCCTCCATTTATGTTCTTTGCACATTTTCAATAGGTCATATCTCCTTTATTTTTCATGGCATTTTGATAATATTTCAGCTTTTTTCAAGTTTTTCAGACCCTTTAAAATAAGCCTTATTTGAAAATAGTGCGTCAACCCCTTTAATATTTTTACAGAATTATATGTACAACTATTAGCAATACATATATAATCCCACAGAAATTATTATTTATGACTCAACAACAAAAACTAGCCGAGTCGAGTTTTCCCGACCAAACATTTTCATAAACAATAATTAAACAAAAGCACATTATGACGGTTTCCATTTGGATCGACACCTTTCTCCCTTCCAGATCCCACACCCCTCTTCCCCACCCCCTTCACCCCCCACTTTCATATTCATTTTGTCATGTTTTGTTCATGCTCATTAAAGGTCTTCATCATGACCCCTGGATTGTTTCAGGTGGGTGCCATCTCGCTCACATCACTAAGAGCAGTGGCTCATTTTGTCATTTTTTGTTCATGCTCATTAAAGGTCTTCATCATGACCCCTGCATTGTTTCAGGTGCCATCTCGCTCACATCACTAAGAGCTGTGGCAGAAAAACAATAAACGTGGCTCCAGCGTAAATGGAGTGTCTACAATAAAATTTGAAGCAACTCTGCAGTTCAGGGTGAGAAGGTCCTAGGCCCATTCTCCATATTTTATCTCGATGTACATGGAGGATGAGCCTGGCATGTTCATGCCTGTTAGGCGCCATATAACCTTTCATTTGGTGCGCCTTAAAATCCCAATTCAATTCCATTGTAATATATTGAAAAATGCATATTTTCAGTGTGTGCACTGTGTAACAACTATAAAAGAGACTGCTTAATATGTTCAAGCATCTGCCATATATGTTACCTTATTTTTTTACGAAATAAAATGCTGAGAAAACAATATCAACCCTGTTGTGTCTAAAATTTACGTCGATATTCCGATAATTCACCATTTATAAGTCAGGATGGCATCTGGTACCGGGTTATGGAAACAGAAATGTACTGTATTTATTATTTATCTCAAAATGAGCAAAATTTAATATGCCTTTGTTTTGGAATGAAATAATGAATTGTTTAACGGCTCATGTATCAACACATTGTTCAGGTTATTCCTAGCCATCCCAGAGAGGGATTGGATACTTATATGGACATCCTAATATTTTGGGTTTAGGTGGCTACACCATTGTTCTCCCTATTGTCTAAGTAGCCACATAAACCCAAAAATAGCTACATAAACCTACGAAATGAATAGAATTTACAGTTACTATTGTTCTCATAGCCCCATAACCCCAATCTGTTAGCTCTCGGTTGCTAAAGAAACTGGACACTTTGAAAATTTTGCTTGACACCCTATCCTCTTTATCAAGCAACAGTCCCTTAATGATTTGACCTATTGAAAAACAAATGACAACATGATATTGGCAATGAAATATTAAAAACTTTGGTACCAAACATGGCATATTCATTTTGGAATTTGTCAGTTTAATTCTAAAAAAACTTTATACAATTAAATCTAAACAAAACTCAGTGTCCACTTTCTTTTGCAACTGGGTATACATAGGAATCTGGGAACTACTGTTACTATCGAATAGATTTCTATGTTTTTTTTAAACATACTGGGAGGATAAACGCCGATACATGGGACCGCCCGGTTTACGTACCCATCTGACAGACGTGGCTAGGGGCAGTGTCTAAGGACATACCTAAGTAACCAAGTGGTGCCAGTGAGGCTCGAACCAGTGATAACCGGATACAGAGTCCATTGTGCTATCCACCGGGCCAAATTACAAAAACACGTACGTGTACATCATTGTTTTGTGTGCAAAATTACTTTTTTAAGGAAAGAATTTCTGTGCCTTGTCGCTTCAGATAACGAGCGTTAACTTTTTCTGTGTGAATCCAATAACTAGATGTTTTTTTATACTAATTTTACATTCAATTCTAATACTAACGTTACGTGATCAAGGTTGTATCATTATTTGGTCGTTAACGAGCATAAATCAAAATTGGATAGAAGTTAACTGATGAACTCGCATTTCCCTTGATGATCGACTGCTGAATACAGGTTTGATGTTCACTGCACCCTGCAGTGACAGGTGCCTCTCCCCTCGCCCCCCTCCACCCCACTCCCTTGAAAAAACAAATCGAAGATGTTATGAAACCGCCCCCTCCCTGTAACCCCATCCCAAATCTTAAATCCTGAATCCTACCATATCATCCCTTATTTGTAAATAGTTTTATCTTTATATATTTACATTAATTTTTAATTACTACTTCATTTCTTCATCTTTCATCAGTTTTTGCGCACAATATGACCTATATATATATCGACGTGCTGTAAAACACCATTCATTCATTCCACCCTGCCCTATCTCTTCAGCCCATTCTTACCAATCTTCAGGAGAAGCGAATATGACCTTTTGTAGTCTACCGGTAGTTGAAAAACCATTATGAGATACATTATCAGTCATGCAGTTTATTTAGAACCAAGCTACATGTACATGTCATGTCAGTGGGGGGTTTCTTATGTAAGTGGGACCAAACATAGGTACCATTCCCAATGGCAAAAAGCATGTTTTTACCCCGATTGGATTGAAAAATGGTTAGAGTGAAACTTTAAACAGAAGAAGTGGGAAATCTATTATTTTAGGTGATGGTAATGAACTACTAACAAGGTATGTATTTGCAAAGTATTTATACATACAATATCCCTTTTGTTTGAAAGTGAAAAACTCCCAATTAAAGGCAAAACTACGCGAAATTTCCCAATTGAATGGGTACTGGTACCATTCCCAAAAGGGTAAAGAAAACATTGTTGCACGTTAAATACTTTAGTAACGGACCAGTATCAGTAACGGATCAGTATCGGTAACAGACCAGTATCAGTGAAGGACCAGTATCAGTGACGGACCAGTATCAGTGATTGACCAGTATCAGTAACGGACCAGTATCAGTGACGGACCAGTAGCAGTAATGGACCAGTATCTGACGGACCAGTATCAGTGATGGACCATTATCAGTGATGGACCAGTATCAGTAATGGACCTGTATCAGTGATGGACCAGTATCAGTAAGACGGACTGGTATCAGTGATGGACCACTCCAGTATCAGTGATTTACCAGTATCAGTAACAGATCAGTATCAGTAACTATTGCTGCAGGTAGCAGTAACAAACTTTTCTTACAAATCATAAAAATTGAATCAATAGAACTTATTTAGAAGCAAGAAACGTGTCATGTATCAATAACTCTTAGCGTAAGTATCGATACCAAACTTTTCCACATGAATTCTATTGCTGTGTACATAGGATTTCGCTGAAAGTTAAGCTAAAATGTACAAAGGAGATATATAAAAGGAAACTGGTAAAACTTATTTCCTCAAGAACCACTGTACATATTTTGAAAGATGTTCTTCAAAAATTGGTTTAATTTCCTAAAATATCTAGTTAACTTAAATTTCCCTGTAATGAAAAGTGGCTCATCCGGGTGGACACATGTTTATGATCGACCTATGTTTATTGTTGGAGATTTAAGTGATGGTAAAAAATACAAAATATCTTCTTAAAGCTACAGACTCTATACTTCAAGTGAAGTAATTTCAGTTCGACGAAGCGCCTCCGTGGTTGAGGGTTAACGACATTGAGTTGTAAAACGTCTCATCTCTCACCACTCCGGGTTTAAATCCCACTGGAAGCTCAACTTGTGAGAAAGTGTTGATTCTTTTACGGATGGGCCAAAAAAAAAAGACCATCCTACATAGCCTAAAATTTGCTGGAAAATTAGTTAAACATCAAACAAACAAACCAAACAATTTGACGAACATCCAAAACGCTGGTATACTAGTATAAGACAGAAATTGGTGCCTAAAATATTGCACTTTCATTAGGCCTTCATACAGGTAAAGCTGATAAATATATGGTTTGCGAATATATTTCGTACACAAATAGTAGTTGCCTGGAGCGGGATTTAAATCGGGAACCTTGCGCTCTTGTTTTCCTGTCATACATTAAGGTAACTATTACATAAACCATCGATATTTGTTGATGCGTTGTACCGTTTTAAACACTAAAAATGTATTGCACAATACTACGTTTTATGTGGAAATAAACATTCTGAACAAGTTTGTTAAGGTGAACAAGGTTTGAACGCACGTACCCAGGCTCCCAATTTAAAGAAAGAAATAAGTAAAAACAAATATTAATTTTATTAACTGAACCAATGAAACAATTTAAAAAAAACACATCTTCCCCACTGTGAGTTGAGCCCATGAACCAAGGTTTCCAGTGTAGATTACCATATATTGAACATTTCACCAATTCAAAGGCCATAATTGAAGAACTTATCCAAGATATGATACACAATCTGTACATTTTTTGTTAAGATGAAGAATGCCAAACTATGTCATTTCTGTTTTCTCACTTCAAGAGCAAATAACTCCCTTCGATGCCATCAGACATCACTTGTCCAGGATAGTATGTATACACATTCTAAATTCTGTAAAAAAAAAATGCTATTAATAAAAGAAAGAAAAGATTTTTTTTGCCTCCAGTGAGATTGGAACCCACGACCCCAGCAGGTTTCCAGTATTGAACATTTCACCAATTCAAATGCCATAATTGAAGAACTTGTCCAAGATATTACCATACACCTTCTGTAATTGTTTTGTTTAGATTGGATGAAAAATGGAAGTGCAGCAGGGGTAACAAGGCCAAACTATGTGCTCTTTTTTTTAATTCAAGAGCAAATAATTCCGTTCAATAGCATCAGACATCCATAATTGATGAACTTGTCCAAGATATTATACACATTCTACATACAGAAATGTTAATATTGGTTGAAAATTGGAAAGGACAAGTAACAAGGCCACTTAATGTAATATTTGCTAACTCAAGGGCAGATTACTCACTTTAATACAATCTGATATATGCATGATTGAAGAATTTGTCCAAGATCTGATTATTCATTACACATTCTGTTTAGTTTCCATTAGATGAAGAATGGAAGTGCTATGGTGGTATCAAGGTCAAAATATGTATTTTTTTTGCAAATTCAAGGGCAGTTAACTCACTTTGATTGGTTAAAATACTGTACAAGATCTGTGAAAGTTTGGTTAAGATCTGATGGAAAATTCAAAGTATTTTTATAGTAACAATGGCAAATTATGAAATGTTCGATAATTCAAGGGCCTTATAACTCAGCTATTGGCCATTGAATCCGGCTGGTTCAAGCTTTTGACGGAGACCATGGTCACAGTATATATACACTGAACAAAATGACTAAGTATCAACCTTTGTATCTTAACTTTCTTATTTTAAATATATTTTAAAAAAGATATATGATAAGCATTTTGTTTTGACCCATAGTTTGTAAAACATTTATTTTTTGTTTAAATTGTTACATCTTTTGAGAGTTACCCTCCCGTTATATGAAAACATGAAATGTGCTGATAAAACACATAACATGAGTCAAAGATCGCTTAAAGATATAAAATTCTTAAAATTGGTATGAAATAATAGAAAAAAACAGAAAAAATTGACCCCTTTATCGCAGATTCTCCGTCTATAAAAAAAAATGAAATATGGATAATCTTAAATTACCTCCCTTTAAATTGAATATTGTTTGAAATTCAAGTAACTGTAATTCAGCGTTGACATTAAATATTTCGAAAATTTCTTTTGCAAACGTATTTGTAGTGGTAATGCTAGTAAAACATGATTTTAATTGAACATCGAAAGCTTCACTAATTCGAAGTACTTAATAAAATCATATATACCCAGTTGTATAAGTGTTATAACTTATTTCTAAGAAAACACATTGACTTAAAAGTTTTAAAATATGTTCATACAATCAGAGTAGACGATTTACACATTATTTTGCAGTTCAACCGTATCTCTAATCATACACAAAACAATGAGAATATTATTGACAAATTCTTAGGTTGATACTTAGCAATTTGGTTTAGTATATATATAGGTAAGCTTTCGTTGACTCCACTCACTCACAGTCATATTCTTCTTGACTCTCCTCAGAGTAAGGTAAGCGTTCGTTGACTCCCCTCACAGTCATATTCTTCTTGTAGTCATATTCTTCTTGTATATATAGAGGCCGCTTTAGTTTTATATATAACTAGTGTGGAAGTTTGGTTAAGATGGGATAAAAAAAAAATGCGGCTAGAGTGCCCACAAAGGTAAAATTACGCATGTTTGCAAATTCAAGAGCAAATAACACGTACGAGTATTAGTGATCAGCTGGTTTAAGAACTCGCCCGAGATCGTTAATATGGATATATAAGTACTATGTAAGTTAGATTGAATCGACAATGGAGGAGATAGAGTTCCCACAAGGCAAACTTATTCATTTTTAGGCGAGCTTATGGGATGACATGTCCGTCCGTCTATCGTCCGTCCGTTGTCTCTTGTGAGTGCTCTAGTCCATCAATTTTCATCCGATCTAAAGTAAACTTACACAGTAGCAGGGAGTAAGTATACTAGTTATTAATCCGAGCTTTCTCTGACCTTACCAGCATTTATTACGATTTTGATATTTCATCTGGCTGTGTAATAAGCCACAAAAAAGAAGAAAAAAATGGGGTCAGAGAAGGCTCTGATTAAGTAGTTATACTCGTATATCCATAAGATCTCGAACGAGTTCTTGAACCAGACAGATTTGATCGGTAATGCTGTGTCCCTCTCTCGTTCAGAAAAAACGCAATTCAATCACCTTTCATATCATACTAAAAGACGGTTCTCTAGTACCTTTCATATCATACTAGAGAACGGTTCTCTAGTGTGATTGAAAGGTGATTGAAAGGTGATTGAAATGCGTTTTTCTTATGTTTGCTCTCCACTAACTCCAAACTTAAGCTGGTGCATATCATATAGCTGTGGTGTGTCAAACAACGTTTTCGTCCAATGGACCTCTTACTTTTCAAACAAATTCCCTCATATTCTCTCATAAAATAGACTGGAATATGTTCCAATCATCAGTGTAATAGGGACATAAGTACTTCAATGAACTTGCCTGTCCAAGAGGTCCAGGTTTCAATTCCCGGTGTCGTCACTTCCCTAAATTTTCAAACACGCTCGGGCAACGTTCTGAAAAAAAGCATGAATCCTTTGAAGGGTGTAAAGTACGGAATCCTGTTAGGGCCATCGGGATCTCGCGTTTTCAATTTCGCGAGATTGCGAGATTGCAAAATAAATTTCGCATTCTCGTCCTATTCTACTAAGAAAAAAACGCGAGATTTGCAAGCCAAACTTCGTGCAAACCTAGCTATTTTATCACGTTTTCATTTGGACGAGATCGCGAGAATGCGAAATAAATCTCGCATTCTCGCCGTATTCTACAATGAAAAAACTCGAGATTAGCAAATCAAACTTCGTGCAAACCTCGCGCTTTTATATCGGCCTATTGTACGATGAAAAAAATGCGAGAATTACGCGAAGTTTGGGTTAGCAAACCTCGCGTTTTTTTCTTCGATGAACCAGAGGGCAAAAACAAGAAAACATATTTCTTATTCTCGTAATATAATAAGAATAAAATCGCGAGGTTTGCACGACGTTTGATTTGTAATCCTCGCATTTTTTTCATTGTACAATATGCCGATATAAAATCGCGAGGTTTGCACGAAGTTTGATTGCAAATCTCGCGGGTTTTTTTCATTGTAGAATACGGCGAGAATGCGAGATTTATTTCGCATTCTCGGAATCTCGTCCAAATGAAAACGTGATAAAATCGCGAGGTTTGCACGATGTTTGGCTTGCAAACTTCGCGTTTTTTTTAAGGTAGAATAGGACGAGAATGCGAAATTTATTTCGCAATCTCGCAATCTCGCGAAATTGAAAACGCGAGATCGCGATGGCCCTAACAGGATTCCGTAGTAAAGCCATCGGTCGTGTGTGCATGTAGATTAAAATCCCGTGCACTTATGTGCTAATCAGTGATTCACGCATGTAAAACGGGGACTACGTGATCATAATACTCAAAACTGTACACGTTTAGATATATGTATAATTAACAGATTAAGTAAACAAATGCGTACATAACACACCCATTTGGATATGCCACACTCCACAGGCGCCTGGAACTATCATATCATCCGACCACTAATCAGACTCCCATACGTACTAATTTACAGGTTTTGTTTGTTTGTATGGTGTTTTACGTCATTTTCAACACATGTAAGGTTATATATGACGGTCGATTTTTTGTGGTGGAGGCATTTCCTGGGTAGAACCAATACTGTACACCTCCCGCCATCCGTAAGAAGCATGGCTAAATGCTATAAACCTTAACTATCGATTTGTCAAGGTCAAGGCAAATTTGTGATAAATCTTCTCTTAATTTTTTTTTTTTTTTTTTAGTGATTTTCTGCTAAGAACAAGGTCATCAAGTGCGATTCGTTTAATTTGTTGTTTGTTATTTATTCTTAGTATTTATGTATGTTTCTATATTTATGCTTTTATCTCACCGCTGCTGGTTCGAATCACACCACCGTGATCACACAGTCTGGGAGCTCGATTTGTACGTGAGGAAGTGTCGATTCTTACGGATGGTGGGAGGTACTGGTTCTACCCAGGAAAAGTGGATGGTCTGTCTCCACTACAAAAATAAAACGACCATCCGTAGCTACGCACTCGGTTAAATTGTTATTTTTGTTTGTATGGTGTTTTACGTCATTTCCAACACATGTGAGGTTATACATGCCGGTCGATTTTTTGTGGTGGACGCAGACAACCCACTTTTCCTGGGTAGAATTTTGGGAATGTAGTTTACATAAAAAAATCAATATCGATACATTATCGATCGCTGTCAAAATATGGCATGCTTAAAACTGAAAACATTGTCCGGGAAATACAACAAAATGCATGAAATCAAAACAAAATCCGGGATGGAGAGGGAGGTGAATACCACCGGACCCCATAAAAAAGGAATTTGCCTCGGTTAAATTTCTGGACTGGATATGAGCCGGATGTAACCTTACATGTGTTGAAAATAATGTAAAACACCATTCAAACTGAATGAGGGTAAAATATCATTATACACATATTTATGTGTACGGTATATTGTTAACGACAGATAAAAAAGAAAAAAGAAAAAAAAAGAAGCGTCCCTGGGTGGGCTTGAACCACCAACCTTTCGGTTAACAGCCGAACGCGCTAACCAATTGCGCCACAGAGACGAGATGATTCCATAGGTATTAAACGCGATATATAAAGATTTCCCAATACACGGTCTCTCTTCGTGCTGTTTAATCGCAGTTTCTTGTATTCCGAATGAACTTCCGCTTTGTTTTTACGCGGGAAAATCTATGAAACTTGAAAACTGTTAGCTAGACTTTGCCACAGACTATGCTATTTTAAATTACATTTAATCAGTTGTTTTTAGGTCAATGTTATTATATTTGAGTTGGTGGGAAACTGAATCGGAGAATATGTGATCACGCAATGTATAACTGTTACAGTCAAAGTATCGATAATGGATCCGCCCCTTTGGCTATAATTCGTGCGTCTGGAACAGTGGCAGCTTCAAGGGGAGGGGCCCTAAAATCTGAGATAATTTTTGAAAATTCATAGCCCTATGTGAAAAACGTTTTTTTTTCTGGTTGCCGACTGTATTTTGACACCCTCACTGAATACAACTAATAAAAGCCCATAACGTCTCTGGTCCATGTCTTTGTTTAAAATTATTTAGGTAACTTCGAAGTATTAGATCTAGGTGTATAATGATCTACAATGATGAGACGACGGACGTATATGTTTTTTGGTTATCAACTGTTTAAACAAAGTTTTGCCCACCACATCTGAAATCATGCTGTATCCCTGAGGGACATATATAAACAATAAATATAGACCCGTTACCTACACGGGAGGGGTTGGTGTTGGGTGTGTGAGGGGGAGGGGGAGTGGTTGGAGGGAAGTGGGTTGGGTGTGTGGTGTGTGCAAAACTTCATCAGTATTATGCGTAATTCAGGTCGGATTAGTGTAAAAACTGCTTTAAAGATATATATCTTGTTTGTGTTGACCTTAACGGGCCTTTCTTAAATTAAAACTCGTTTAAAAAAGATAATTTTGCTCAGGTTGACAATAGCCACTGTCACCCTCACTGGGATGCACTATTTGTATATAATATGTGCTCGTAACTATTAAAGAGACTGTGAGGGTACAGATCCTGTGACATATGGGTACAGAGCCTGTGACATATGGGTACAGAGCCTGTGACATATGGGTACAGAGCCTGTCATATATGGGTACAGAGCCTGTGACATATGGGTACAGAGCCTGTGACATATGGGGCGCCGTATTACTTTTTAATACCATTTGGTCATATCACCGATTTGAATCGGTGATATCACTGATTCGAATAGGTGATATCATTCTGAATGCGTAATATCGCATATTGAATGAGTGACATCATCTATTCGAATCAGTGATATCACTCATTCGAATCAGTGATATCACTTATTCAAAACGAATGAGTGATATCATCCTTTCTATAGGTGATATCACCCTTTCGTTTAGAATTAGTAATCAGTGATATCACCTATTCGAATAAGTGATATCACCTATTCGAATAAGTGATATCACTGATTGAAATAGGAGATATCACTGATTCGAATAGGTGACATCACTCATTTAAATTCAATTAGTGATATCACCTATTCGAATGAATGCCATCATTCATTCACATATGTGATAATGGGCGCCGTTAAAATTCACCATTTACTAGTAAGGATATCTATAAATGAAACATGGATATCCTTAAATCGAGAATGAGATATATTAGTTATGGATATCGTTAATTAAAAATATATCTTATATCAGATAGACATACTTTAAAACTGCTTTAAAAATTAAATAAAAAAATTAGATTTCAACTTTCTTCACTATTTTACCAAATTTTTAAATATATAACTGGTGCAATATTATAAAAAGTTAATAATATGCAAAAATAATTTGCTTTGAAGTATTCTAACAATTAATATTAATAACTGAACAAATGCAAGTTAAGAGCAAAACTAACGGGACGCCCTGAGTTTTTAAAAAAATCAAGATTGCCGTGTGTCCCTTTAAGATATTCTATATTTCATTTAGAGAATTCATTTAATTGAAATTTGGATATCCACAAATGATTATGGATTAATGATATTTACAATTTATTTCATGTGTGCCATGCTAGGTAACTATACGGGATCAGTCATTAGTTCAAATAAAAGAAACATGGAACCCAGAAACTGGATTATGGGAAAAAATATATTTTATTAAAAAATATAGATATCCGTTATTCGAATATAGGATATACTTTATTCAAGATATCAATTATTGCTGGTATTACGGGTATTGATATAAAAAAAAGTATGTTTCAATTAATTATGTGTGTGGTGTGTGTGTGGGGCGGGCGGGCGGGTGTGTGTGTGTGTGGGGGGGGGGGGGGGGGGGGGGAGAAGAAGGTTTCACAACTTTTTTGATAAACCCTCGCTCAATTACACCAAAACATACAATATTATATACATACAACATTATATAAAGATGTACTTTTTGAGCGCAACCATTTTTTTCTTCAATTATTGGGGGTGGGTGGGGGGTGGGGTGCGGGCAAAGCATACTCTGGGCCCCACTCCTACGCCTTTGGTATTCCATTAAAGACTGTATTAATATGTGTCTTCATATTAATGAATTATAATAATGTAATTCCTACGATTGGAATGTACTAAATAATATAAATAATATTATCAAGGAGATCATAATTCATTTATGATCTCCTCAAAAATAGTAAATGGACGCCGAATAATGTGGAATAATAGCTTCTTTCTTTACTCTTATTTAAACCCCTATTGGGTACCAGAGACGTGATCTCTGTGGGAACATCGCAGATTTATGCGCGTGACTTGGCTTTGGGCACAGGAAATTGTATCTTTTAATATGTTCCTTCTATTTATAATATACAGAAGATACTATTTTAAAAGATACAATTTCCCGTACGTGGCGTTGGGTGCACGTGAAATCCTGAGCGACGAGCTGTGGGGGATCGGGCATGTCTCCCGAAAAGTGTTAGGTTCCTACATGGCTGGTGAACTCTGATACATTTCGGATAAACAAGGTCACAACTAAACTTGCCAGATTTTCGTGCGTGGTGGGAGATGGAAGAATATCCGCCTTGGTTTGGGACTGAGTCTGGGCCCTACAGTAACATCGTTTGTTTCCGTAGATCAAATAAAAAAATTGAATATTGAATAGCAATGACCGACAATAGGTTCATTGAAATGCCTTTATTCAATGAGATACCAGTATGTGTTTACTATAGTAATCCGGATTATTCTGGTAGTTCTAATCTCAGATCAAAGATTAGCCGAGTTGTTATAAACAACTTTGTGACGTAGTTGATCCTTTGATCACGTGAATCTTTGACCGAAACAATTTCGATTCAGGGTTAACGTTTGTAACGAATATATTCATCCGCGTTGTCATCCGCGTTGTGTATTGGAATTGTGTATTCCAAGTCAATTTGTGTATTTGATAACATTTCGATAAAGTGTTATGGGATCAAAATATATAATAAATACCACATGAGTGTTTTAGTTTTGAAATAGTTTAATAAAAACATGTGTTCTACGACGAAATTCAATAATTTGTGTTCAGGACTTTTTCTTTCGCGGATTGATACTCGGAAGCAGGTGCTCGAATCCATAATCTTTTGACAGCCATGGCGGAGTAGCATTTGGATTATCATAAACGGACGGGAAAACAGTGTTTCTAAATTAATCTTTGATTTCAAATGTAGTCCCTTCGGAAACTTCGAGTGATGAAGGGCCGGACCCTTTTAATTTTCGTAACGTAATGGGCTGTGTTAACGGGAAACTTGTGCCTGAAGCCCCGCATGGCCAAGTGGTCGAAACTATTTACGGGCACAGCTCTCGACCTGGGCAAATTGCTTACACAAATGCCCAAAATAAGCACGCGCATCCTAAAGCCAAAGTGGTACAGCCTCCGCCGGACCAGCCCAGGCCAAATAAAAAGGTTAGTCATTCAAATATCATCCTGTTCACCGTTCCCAGTTTCATTACTGTACATGAAGGCGTTAAGCTAATCCGCTCCTTGCTTTGTGTGTGGAGGTAAACTGGGTCGTTTCAGCATCTCTCATGAATGGAAATCTGATAAGATGAGGGAGAAGGTTTTTTACGTCTTGTTTAGTACACAGCGATAGCACCTGAAATTGGAGTTCTATAACTATTTAATGTTTGCCAGATATTTCCACAGGAAGAATACAGTGTATAATACACATTTGATGATTTGTCGTATTCCAATTAAAATTAATTTTACCAAAGGCAAAGACCTAATATTAATTGTTATTAGGTCTGTGGTTTTACACAATCCCAAATTATCAGATGTTGATGAATGAACATTAATTTTAGCAAAGACCTAATAATTGTTATTAGGTCTGTGATTTTACACAATCTCAAATTATCAAATGTTGATGAATGAAAATACCATTACCGTGTAATCCCTAATAAACGCACCTCCACTATCAAACGCATCCCCTCTCTCCCCACACTGCGCCTTCCTTCACCTTTTATTCAGAAATATTTTTTTTAAAACTTACCAAAAGATGCAAGTTAATCTGTTTCGTTCACAATGGAACACAACATTACTAGAAAACTTAAAATCTGATGCATTGACTGATTGACATGCAGACTTGGTAAAGAAAATCATTAAATAATATCTGATTTAAAAGTTAAATTATGTATTTTGGTCTCAAACAAATGCCCCTCCCCCTTTTCAAACATGATAAGCCCCCGGGGGCGTTAATTAGGGATTTATAGGGTATTAAGTGAATGGTTGATGTATTCACATCAAAGAAGGTGCATATTGAAATAAATAATAATATCAGCTGATAATGTCATGCAAGTTACAGTTCTTTAATATAGGTTTATGTCATTATTTTTATTGTTAGCACTAAAAATGTTGAAATTAGTAAATAAATTGAATTGTTGAGATAAAAAAAATCATGAGATATCAGCAGAGGGCCTCAAGGTATAATATAGGTCACCCCTCTTTAAATAAAGATAATATTTTAACCACTGTATATCATAATTATGTATCTATGTGTTGATCAATTTCTGCTGTTTAAAACAATAAATTTAAATATAAAAATGTATATAAACAACAATTAGTAGTAACAATTTGCTTGTGTGTCTAATAATTTAGATTCCTTTAATACTTTATAATTGTTCCCAAATTGAAAGACAAGGCCTCATTCCCATAAAGTCACAGGCCATATTCTCATAGACAAACACCCATTGCTGTAAAGCAGGGATCAAAATGGGATGCGAGGTAGTACTGGTTTTTACGGACCAGTGGACCTTAAGGGGTACTGGTCCGTGTCAATCAGTACTGGTCCGTGTCAATCAGTACTGGTCCGTATAATAAATATCCATAAAATCAGAACAAAAATCATTCTAACATATATAAAGCCATTTTATTATACAATTCACCAATCGTGTATATTATCATTTAAATCATTCATACACCGGTCAACTCTTTTAATTCTGTGTTGTTTTGGTCAATTCTTACATAGCAATTGGAAAGAGGCTGAATTTCGGCCCCACTTAAATAGGTTAAAAAAAAACTGATATGGTTCTATTACCTTTATTTTCCTTTTATTTATCCATTGCATCATATAACAAAAACAATATTATTTTCTTTTACAGTTTTATGATCGCGCCACGAATCACACCAAAAACAGTACCATGTCCCGCAAATTAAACCATCCAAGACAGGTGCATGCGCGTTCCAGGTGTTATTTAGCAGCTTGCATTTGTGAATGCGTTCATTGTTAAGCGTTTTGTATGATACAGACTTGCTAAAATAGAAAAAGATTATACAACAATTCATCGAAAAATAAGAATATGAAAAGGAAATCACCGCTGAAACTATTAATATTCGAGTGATCTTTCTTCCTCTGTCCAATGTGGATTTTCAGACGCTTTTGTCCTTTTGTTGTATGTATGCAAGGTGTGTATTTGACAATGTTGGGTAGACTACAGCAGATTACAGCACTCGCAAATACGGACTAGTGCACCTGTTTGTGTACTCGCCCGTACCTCGTCCAGCTCGCATTTGCGAGCGGGCGAGCGCCCATTTCGTTCCCTGGTAAAGACAAGGCCCCATTCTCATAAAGACACAGTCATGCCTCATTCCCATAAAGACAGAGGTCTCATTCCCATAAAGACAGAGGCCTCATTCCCATAAAGCCCATCCCCGTTCCCATAAAGACAGAGACCTCATTCCTACTAAGACACAAGCATCATTTCCATAAAGACAGAGGCCTCATTCCTACAAAGACACAGGCCCCATTCCCATAAAGACAGAGACCTCATCCCTACAAAGACACAGGCCCCATTCCCATAAAGACACATGCCTCATTCCTACAAAGACACAGGCCTCATTCCCGTAAAGACACAGGCCCCATACCCATAAAGACACATACCTCATTCCCATAAAGACACATGCCTCATTCCCATAAAGACACATGCCTCATTCCCACAAAGACACAGGCCTCATTCCCATAAAGATACAGGCTCCATTCTCATAAAGACACATACCTCATTCCTACAAAGACACGGCCTCATTCCCATAAAGGCCCAGGCCCCATTCCCATAAACACACAGACATCATTCCCATAAAGACACAGGCCCCATTCCCATAAAGAGACAGACCCCATTCCCATAAAGACAGAGGTCTCATTCTCATAAAGACACAGGTCTCATTCCATAAAGACAAAGACCTCATTCCTACAAAGGCACGGGCCTCACTCCCATGATGACACAGGCACCATTCCCATAAAACACTCACCCCATTCCCATAAAGACACGGCCCCATTCCCATAAAGAAACAGGTCCCATTCCCACAAAGACACATGCCTCATTCCGATAAAGACACATGCCTCATTCCCATAAAGACACAGGCCCCATTCCCATAAAGACACATGCCTCATTCCCATAAATAGAAAGACCCCATTCCCTTAAAGACACATGCCTCATTCCCACAAAGTCACAGGTCTCATTCCCATAAAGCCACAGGCCCCATTTCCATAAAGACACAGACATCATTCCCATAAAGACACAGGCCCCATTCCCATAAAGAGACAGACTCCATTCCCATATAGACACAGACCCCATTCCCATAAAGGCACAGGCCCCATTCCCATAAAGACACATACCCCATTCCCCTAAAGACAAGTCTCATTTCGACAAAGATGCAGTCTCATTCCCACACGCGTTTTCATTCCATAAAGACAAAGACCTCATTCCTACAAAGACACGGGCCTCACTCCCATGATGACACAGGCCCCATTCCCATAAAGACACGGCCCCATTCCCATAAAGAAACAGGTCCCATTCCCACAAAGACACATGCCTCATTCCCATAAAGACACATGCCTCATTCCCATAAAGACACAGGCCCCATTCCCATAAAGACACATGCCTCATTCCCATAAATAGAAAGACCCCATTCCCTTAAAGACACATGCCTCATTCCCACAAAGTCACAGGTCTCATTCCCATAAAGCCACAGGCCCCATTCCCATAAAGACACAGACATCATTCCCATAAAGACACAGGCCCCATTCCCATAAAGAGACAGACCCCATCAGGGATTTCCCTCTGAATTTTCAATTGGGGGTCCCAGGACCCCCAACCTTTTCATTTTACGGGTCCTCTGTAGTTTTTGAGGGTCACAAACAGTAAAAACGATATAAGAACTTAGCACACAAGAAACCTTTAAGCCATTAACTTGGCTACCTCAGTGCTTACATTTGGATGTTTCTTCGCAAAATGTGCAGTACATTGCATTTTCCGTGTCTTTGAATTTAAGCCATTCAAAACAGTCTTCCCATTCGCGCAAATATCTCCATTTTTTGCTTTTTGAATCCGTCTGTCCCGATGCCGACTCATCACTCGTGGTTGATTTAGTGTTATTGTTGTTTTCGTCTCGCGTTTTACCGCCGAACCAATCTGTGAGCGACTTTTGTTTCTTTGCGGGCTGGTCGACCTTGGCTTGATCAGCCATGCTGATTGAATATCATGAGGTGGACGCTTTCAATTTTATCGTATTTCAGTCATGCAAGCGCCTGAATGATATCTCGTGCGCAGTGATTCCCCTTTTACGGATATGACGTATAATCGGTGCGAGTATAGATTACTTCTGAAAAGGACGTTAAATAACGCAAAGGAACAACTGAAAGCAGGTCTGTAATTGACCACAGACTTTGTTAGTTGCGGGTCCCGAGGACGCATGGACCCATTTAAATGCAGGTCCCGCGTCAAAATATTGCGTCACAGACGCAGAAAAGCTGCGTCCGGGAAATCCCTGCCCCATTCCCATAAAGACATCTCATTCCCATAAAGACACAGACCTCATTCCCATAAAGACACAGACCCCATTCACATAAAGACAGAGGTCTCATTCCCATAAAGGCACAGGCCTCATTCCCGTACAGACACAAACCTCATTCCTACAAAGACACAGGCCTCACTCTCTTGATGACACAGGCCCCATTCCCATAAAGACACAGGCCCCATTCCCATAAAACACTCACCCATTCCCATAAAGACACAAGTCCATTCCCATAAAGACACAGGCCTCATTCTGATAAAGACACTGACCCCATTCCCATAAAGATGCAGGTCCCATTCCCATAATGACGGAGACCCATTCCCATAAAGACACAAACCTCATTCTTACCAAGACAGCGACCCCATTCCCATAAAGATTCAGGCCCCATTCCCATAAAGACACAGACTCCATTCCCATATAGACACAGACCCCATTCCCATAAAGGCACAGGCCCCATTCCCATAAAGACACATACCCCATTCCCATAAAGACACATACCCCATTCCCATAAAGACACAGACTCCATTCCCATATAGACACAGACCCCATTCCCATAAAGGCACAGGCCCCATTCCTATAAAGACACATACCCCATTCCCCTAAAGACAAGTCTCATTTCGACAAAGATGCAGTCTCATTCCCACACGCGTTTTGGTGTACACGATTTGACGCATGGAAATTCAATTTGACCCAATTATGATGCAGCTAATTTAGACACATTCCCATACACAGGCCCGAATCCTATAAAGGCCCCATTCCCATGAAGACACAGGCCCCATTCTTATAATGGTCACATTCTGATAAAGACACAGGCCACATTCTGATAAAGACACAGGCCATTTCTGATAAAGACACAGGCCACATTCTGATAAAGACACAGGCAGCTTTCCCATAAAGACACAGGCCCCACTGAATTGCACCAAACAACACAGCCTCATTCCTATAAAGGCCACATTCTGATAAAGACAGGTCCCATTCCCATAAAGACACGGGGCCCCACTGAATTGCACCAAACAACACAATTGATGACAATTTGATGAGTGTAAGTTGATATAAATGGATAGATTGATCTTCAAACATTATTATTTATTTTTTACTGATTCAGTTATTATCAATAATTTACAATTTAAGGGAGTACTTCTAACTAATTGACGTATAAACCACAAAAAGAATGAATGAATGAATGAATGAATGAATGAATAAATGAATGAATAAATGAATAAATGAATGAATGGTGTTTTATAGCATGCGACACATATATATAGGTCATATTTTGCGTAAAAACTGATGAAAGATGAAGAACTGAAGTATTAATTAATTAAAAATTCATGTAAATATATAAAGATAAAACTATTTACAAATGAGGGATGATATGGTAGTAATATAAACTATAAATGTAAATCAACAAATGCCCGTCAACGGGTATATAAACAACTAAATATATTTAAGAACAAACCACCAAAAGAATTTAAGCTGAAAATTTTAAATTAAAAACCCGAAGAAGTATAGTATTTTCTAAAGTTCTATGGTTACGCGCCAGGGATAGCTATTTTAAGCTTGGCGGTAAAAGTCGCAATGTATTAGGCAGTATAAATCGCAGTGTATTACAAAGCGTGCTTCTTGTGAAGATACCGAGGTCCTCGGCATGACAGCTATTTATAACTTGCGGATTGACATGTAGCGCTTGATGAGACTTGTTGTAATTTATAAATATTGCACTGTGATATAGGAAATTTATTTTTTCAAACAAATTTAGGCCGAAGCCTGAAAATTTCACAAAATATTTCCCAACTTGAAATACATATATCATGAAGAGTTTTTACAGATACAAGTTTTATTCATGCCAAATCCCATCACAAAATTTAAATTTTCTTTCCAATGATAGTATTTTGTTTTCTCTTACATTTAAGAGCAAAAAATGAGTTTGACGAAAATTTTGATTATGTCAAAACTTTGATTTTTAAGAGAAAAGCGAAACATGATGACAATTTTAACGAGATCTTTTTATCCAATTTCTTATTTTGAAAATAAACATAAATTATTATAATCCCATTTTGCTATTTAATATGAATCTTTTGAATGTATTCTCATCAAAACCAGTGAATAATTGAGAGAGAGAAGAGAGAAGGAAAAAGTTAAGGGTGCCAGGTGATATTTCGGTTACTTCATTGGTTCAGATGGGAAGTTTCCTATCTGTTTATTAATATGTCTGTGGTATGTTGAAGCATTTTCCAAAAGAGAAAACAAATGAAGTTAATTTCAATCTGCTGATTAAACATTTATTTAATTTACGCATGTCAATTCTATTTATATTTATTGATGATGGAGTTGAACATCTATAGTCATATATACAAGCTTCACATTCTTTAATTAATTATTATTATAATTATTAGTCAGATAATGTACCTTGAATTAATTTTGAAAGGGATTTATTACGTTTTAATAGTTTATACTAATTTAATTATTTACAAATGTAAATGTTTCTTCAACTGAAGTGTTGATAGCAACAAAGATGCCAATAAGCTCGATATACATAATATAGAAACTCAAAGAATGTTTTATAATTTTTTTAACAAAATAATACAAGAAATTCACCAGTAAGTGACAAATGCCCAGAAAATGTTTCTTGACCTCCAAATGTGACCTTGACCTTTGAGATATTGATCTGATTTCATTGTGGACACACCTTCTCACGGAGATTAACGCAAGTGTGAAGTTTCATGAAATTCCCTTCAGTACTTGTAAAGTTATGGCTGAGACATGAGCTCAGACAAACAAACTAAAGGCCGGAAATGAGATTACTATATTCGCCCTTCCTTCACTGCACAAAAAGAGTCCTCAGTAAATAAGGATTTGAGATGTACAAAAGGCAAAGAATATCTTGACTAACCATTACAATAAACTTTATAATTTCAGTCAGTGATAATTACAACTTCCCGAAAGACACATTTACCCAAAAAAAACAGTTGTTGAACAAACAAAAATAATTTAATATTTGTACTTTTATATGGTTTCTCTTTACCAGGTGAAAAAATACAGGGACAAGTTCGATCCTAGAGTAACTGCCAAATATGACATTAAAGCCCTGATTGGGCGCGGTAGTTTCAGTAGAGTTGTTCGTGTGGAGAATCGCCTGACCAGACAGCCATATGCCATTAAGATGATAGACAGAGTGCAAGGAAAGGAAGTGTTTGAATCAGAACTCCAGGTGTTACGGAGGGTCAAACACCAATACATTATTCAGTTAGTCGAAGTGTTTGAAACTAAAGATAAAGTGTATATGGTGATGGAATTGGCGACGGGAGGAGAGCTTTTCGATAGGATTATTGCCAAAGGGAGTTTTACTGAGCGTGACGCAACACGTGTACTGCAAATGGTCATGGAGGGTGTGAAATATCTGCACGGGTTAGGAATCACACATCGTGATTTAAAACCGGAAAATTTACTCTACTACCATCCGGGTCATGATTCCAAAATTATGATAACTGATTTCGGATTAAGTGCCACGATAAAAGGCGATAGCCTGATGCGGACTACTTGTGGTACACCTGAGTATATTGCGCCGGAAATCCTGGCACGGAAACCGTACACGTGCCAGGTGGACATGTGGGCAGTTGGAGTTATAACATATATTCTTCTTAGTGGAACTATGCCGTTTGACGATGAGAATCGGACGAGGCTATACCGGCTCATTCTGAAAGCTAAATATAGCTATGCAGGAGAGG